>PVJX010006383.1:0-78174 GCA_004027295.1 Dolichotis patagonum | reverse complement strand
AGTGCAGGTCCCGAGGCGCCAGGGTCTCTCCCCTGCAGCCCCCCAAAGTCCACCATACTCACCTGCTATTTCTTTCTGATGAATTGACCATTACATTTCCAAAGTTCTGAAATGGCCAACAGACCACAGAAAGAATTCTCTTCAGGCTCCTGTTTGAAACCAGCAGCTACAGCGATCTGCTGGCCTTGCTTCAGGGCCACTATATGGTTTCTCTTATATGGGAAAGCCAAAATAAAAGAGCAAAATGAAAGATAATAGGAAGAAAGAAGAAAGATAATAGGAAGAAAGGGGATTTTTTTTTCTGAAAACAAGATGAGAGGAAGGAAGGAAAGGAATGTGGGGGAAAAAATGAAGTGAAAAATAGGAAAAATACAACTTTTGCAAATGGAAAGAGGACCAAGAGTTGGAAGGAGCTAAGAAGGGGAACAAAAAGGAAATATGTGTTATATACATGTACCAATATACCACAATAAATATAATCACTATGTACTGCAAACATGTACTAATAAAAAATATATGATAAAATTTTTCTCATCAAGAGCTTTAAAGACTTCCTTGATTCAGTATTTTCTAGGAGTAGATACATAATACTTTAAAATTGCTCTACTATATCTTAAAATGCTATGACTTGTTGTTGTTAACATTTTAGAATCCTAGAATTTCAGCACCATAAAGAAATGTCACTTATTTAGCAAATATCTTACTGCCTATAATAGGCATGTTAACACATTATTTCATATGAGACTTGAGCACTGGGTTATATTTAATAATTAATAGCAACTTGTGCATTTGTAACAATGTTGATTTAGAGACTCTAAAACATTAATGAAACTTTGCTTGAAGGGAACAGTACTTTTAAAAGTAATGCTTTTGTAATTGTGTCTTTGCTGACACAATTTGCTTTACAATCTTTTGTAATGTACAAAAGCCACTCATTTCTTCTACTCTTTGTGCTTAATGAGGGTCTCCATTTAAATTGGCGAGCCCAATGCTGTACCTTACCTAAAGTTGGGAGTGTATTTTCATTTCTTCCTGGGATCTCTTAAGAAAATGCCAGAAACTGAGTGATCTAGAGAACAAAGATACTATAGTGAATGAGTGAATGAATCTATGTTAATGTAAAGTTCTTTGAAAACCAATGTTTATCTCTGCATTTGTTGAAAGTCCTGAAATGAGATATTGCTATGAAATTCTACAAGGAATCATCTTGTTTTAGGGTGGTCTTCACATTATCCTCTGCAGTCCCTCCTAACTGGTTATCAGTGCAGCTGTCACGATGAGCACACTTCTTATGGAGAAACAGGAGTCCCGGTTCCTCCTTTTGGATGCACCTTCTCCTCTGGTAAGAGAGTTAGTACTACACAGGCCAAGCCTGTACAGAAATAATGTATCTCTAGCTTAGGAGGAAGATGCTCTGTGTTATCTTCCTTTGAAAGAAAAACAAGTTAATATTAGAATTTTTCTAATAATAATTCTCTTCTGATTACCAATAATAGGCTTTTTAAATTTCTATGCGTAATTGGAATAACTGTATATTTCCTCTAATATAGGAAATAGGAATAGCATATAGCAGTCTTTTTTTTTTTTTTTTTGAACCAGTATATGGAAAGAGTCACACAGGTTCAGCTACCACGAACACAATTCTGTTTAGTAGTCACTACTTTTGATCTGGCTGAAAAATATATTTTTCTTTGGTTCATTGGGAAATATGCAGACAGAAATAGTAGTACTTATTTCTACTCTTACTGGTTTTAAGAGTACTAAACTGAAAGGTGAAAAGAAAATTTAAAAGTAATAGCTACCTGTATCATTATATACTTTTATTTGCCGCCCTGGCTGGTTCATTCTTAAGTACCACTTTTGACTTAGCCCTTCTAGATAGGAGACTATCTGAAGATAATTTTGATAAAGGCTTTGAGTCATTTAATACCTTTATATTGACTTGAAAAATTTGGCGTTACTTTTTTTGTATTTTTCCTTTCTTTAGCTCCTGGCATGGAACATATATTAGCAGTTGCCAATGAGGAAGGCTTTGTCAGATTATATAATACAGAAACACAAATCATCAGAAAGAAGTGCTTCAAAGGTAAGTTTAGATTTACAATATTTGCTTTAACATTATTTTTAATTCATAAAGCTGCAAGTAAAAATTACTATTTGGATATATTCAGTAATAAGGGATGACGTTCAAAGTAAATGATGGACTGACTGCCTACCTGACAGTAACTGTCACCTATGACAAAATGTTTTCTAGACTTTTTAAGAAAAGCATATTTAGGGGCTGGCGATTTAGCTCAGTGGTCATGAGTTTGATTCCTGGTACCGATGGAAAAAAAAAAAGAAAAGCATATTTTAGAATTAAAAGCAGTTCTTTTATTTAAACTTATTTGAAAAAGTTAAATCTTGTACACTTAAAGTGCTTAGGGAAATAATGAAAGTGTCTTCCATGTATAAAGCCGAGTTCTGCTGACCTTAAGAAGCTGATAATTTGGAACTAGAAAGTCTTGTGTTGAAACAACTAAAATGAAACAAAGACTATGAATGATATAAAAGTACAAAAGCAGGCCAGGAAAGGTAGACAAAGGAAAATTTTTCATGAAAATGGAACATTTAAGTTGAACCTCTAGTATTTAAACCAAAGGCATTTGAAGAGGAAACTCCAAGTATAGGGGAAAATGTTAGCTTGCCTAGAGATAGGAAAGCATAGGCTATCAGAAGAGGTAGAGAATGGCCCAGTTTGGTTGGAGGAAGATATGTGGAGAGCAGTGCGAGAGATGCCCTCCCAGGACAGAGATGTCCGAGTCCACAAGTGATCACTGCTCTTTTTACTACAACTTTCTGGGCATTGAATTGTTATTGATAAGACTACCACAGAACACATCTAGACAGTTCATACTTACCATCTTCTTTGTTTAGAATGGATGGCTCACTGGAATGCTGTCTTTGACCTGGCTTGGGTCCCTGGTGAACTTAAACTTGTAAGTGATTTTCATTTTATTGGAATCTGAGTAAATACTAGTAAAGGATTGCTTTGTTAAATTTTACCACCTTATTTTTGAAAGGTTACAGCAGCAGGGGATCAGACAGCCAAATTTTGGGATGTAAAAGCTGGTGAGCTGATTGGAACATGCAAAGGTCATCAATGCAGTCTCAAGTCAGTTGCATTTTCTAAGTTTCAGAAAGGTAGGTTTGTGCTTATCCTTTTATCTCCCTAATCGCCTTCATTGTGTTAAAAGAAGAAACTGTGTCTATCCTTTCTCAAAGTTTCTGCATTACCTGTATAGATGATTGAAATCCTAATACAACTCAAAACAATAATGAAGTAAGTTGTTTTTATTTATGGTCATTTTCTCCAGTTTGTCCTTGAAAGCTGGAAGTCTTATCTTGCAGATACAATTAAAGGTTATGAATATCCGCAATACCTCTGTTTAACTTTGATTGTTTATTCAAGTCAAAACCTTGGACAGGGTACTCATTAACTCTACTTATAAAATTTAAATGGAGAACAAGGTCAGGGTAATACTCCTAATCAACTGGATGTGATTCTCTACCTAAAAATTTACCAGGTCATTAATTAGTTAAATGACCTGGTTTTGTAGTATTCCAACTGTTATTCAAAATTGATTTTCCTATTTTACTGTTCTAATGGAGAAAGAAGAATTAAAGAATGATATAGTAGTACTATAGTAGCTAAGCAAATATTTAGCAAGCATGTCCAAATGAGCTTTTAACTGACATCTTTTGTTTTCTCCTGTTTGTTTATCACTAATTTTTTTACAGATAGATCAGTAAACACTTATATCAAAAAGTGTCTGAATTAATCTGACTTTTAGAATTATAGAGACAAACATTATAGTCTTCTTTAATATTAAAAAAACTCTGCTTTTTTTAAAAAAAAATACATAAACACTCAGGAATATTAAACTGAGTTGTTTAGCTCTTTTGAACTTTTTAAGTCAGTGTTTTAAAACTGCATGTCTGCTATTGAGATGGAACCCTGAGGAGGAAATACATGATGTCATGAATTTTGATCTCTCTGCATAAATTTTTATTAACACATCTATTGTATAAAGTTCTGTGCCAGAATTCACTTTGATTCTATAAAAGTAAGATTATGAAAATTTAATACAAGAAGAAAACACCAATCTTTGATCCCTTTGCTTAACTTTCAAAAACTCTGCGTGTGTGTAAGTCTATGCTACTATGTTCTGATAGAAAAAGCATTGAGTTAGACATTGGGGCAAGTGGCTTTTCTCATGGGTCCCAATAGGCCGTGGGTGCCCAACGTGAGTAAGTCTGATTGGAAAATGCCCTCAATACTCTATGGTTTGGTTACCGAGAGACTAAATTTTATCCTCACTTACTTCCATAGTCATATGCCCTTGTGCAGGGCACACTTTTGTAACCATACGTAGAAGCCTTACGTTTTGTTCTGAAGTGTGCCTCTAACCTCTTGAGCAAAATCATTTTCATCTCCCTAGGCCTTTGTTTCCTAATTTAATAATATTAATACCTAATTGTTACCTAAATGTCAGAAACAGACTTTTCGTGCCTTTTCTTCTACTTGGCCATTTATAAAATTTCATAAAAATTCTTTTGTGTCTTAGAACCTGTGTACCATTTCCTTCTAATTCTCCTTATGCCTTTTGTTTATTTCCTCCTGATTGCTTTTGTGTATTGAATTTCTTTAGCTAAAGTGTTAGCATGGTTCAGGTTATGATACTGGGCCTTCTTTTCTACTCAGTCTATACCTTCTCCCTGGATAGTTTCATCTATTCTAAGTTTTTGTATCTTTGCCATTTTAGTTATATTGGCACAGATCTCTACTTCTGTACTTAGGCTCTCTGCAAGCACTTCAAGTTCAACATACCCAAAATCCAACTCATGATTTACCCTTGAACTCATGAATTTTCTCTAGCAAGGCCTTCCTTACCCTCCCCTCTGGCATCATTTCCTTTGGCATGAAGAACTTTCCTTAACATTTCTTTTAGTGGAAGTCTGGTGGCAACAAATTGTCTTTGTTTTCTTATATCTAAAGATGTCTCTATAGCTTCATTCTTAAGGATGTTTTTGTTGGATGTAAAATTCTTTCTGAGTATGGTGATACATTGCTGTAATCCCAGCTACTCAAGAGCTAAAACAGGAAGGTCACGAGTCTGAGATCAGGCTGCGCAGCTTAGTAAGAACTTATTTCAAAGAAATAAAAAGCTGGAGATATCTGGCAGTGATAGAGCACTTGCCTAGCATGCGTGAGGCCCTGCATTCAATCCTTGGTACTGCCAACAAAAAAAATCAATTGAATTGACAGCTTTTGATCTCTCATAATTTGAAGTTGTTCCTTTCCATGGTTTCATTTGAAACTTTCTGTCTCTATATATAATTTGTTCTTTTTTTCATTTTATTTTAAAGAGAATAAAACAAAAGAGGGCAGTGCAGAGCAGATCAGAACAGGGCAACATAGGCAACACAGTACTTTACATTAAGACAACCGGACATCAACAGTAGCTATCACAATATCTCTTATTTTGCTATAGTTGAGCATAGTTTCAAATACAATAATATCAAACATAACAAAATAGTATAAAGCCATGCAAAGAGTGCAAAGAATTACAGGGCTTTCTGAACCGAATAACAGAAAATGATCTATGGGTACTATAATATCTCATTTTTGATAGAAAAATTTTGTTTAAACTATCACACATATTCAAATCCCAATAAGATACAATGTGATAGATAGAACCAATGATAGTAGAAGAGTAGAAGCATGGTAGGACTTCTAAGAAGGGTGATATTAAATCAGCAATAGCTGTCATGTTTTGTTTTTTTCAAAACAGCTGTTCATATCATCACTCATGAGATAGTCAAACAAAACAGAATAAAACCATTCCAACTGATGATTGAAAACATTGGAAGGCTTCAAAGCTATGAGATGGGGACTCATGCTTACCATAAAATCTTATATACTCTTATCAACTCTCATACTAGGGAGACTATACGGTATTTACACTTGTGAGTTTGGTTTATTTCGCTTAAGAGAATGGTCTCAAGTCACATCCATTTATTTATAAATGTCTCAATGTGATCATTCTTTATAGCTGAGTAGTACTCCATTGTATAAAAATGCCACAACTTTTTTATCCATTCCTCAGTTGATGGGCACTTAGGTTGTTTCCAGGATCTGGCTATTACAAATTGTGCTGCTATAAACATGGGTGCACATATATCACTGTGGGATGATGTTTTCAGTTCTTCTGGGAACATGCCCAGAAGTGGAATAGCTGGGCCAAATGGGACTTCCAAACCCAGCTTTTTGAGGAATCTCCAGACTGACCTCCACAGTGGTTGCACCAATTTGTTCTTTTCCTTAGCTAAATTCAGGATCTTTGGCTTTCAGCAGTTTGACTATGAAGTGCTAGTCATGGTTCCTCCAAACCCTGTGTAGGGCTTGTTCAACATTTGAATTTGTAAATTTATGTTTCACTGAATTGGGAAGTTTCCTGCTATTTTTTCTTTTAATTTTTTTCTGCCTAATTCATTTATACTCTCTGTTGTTCTCTGCTCTCTTCTTGCTTCATGTCTCCTTTCCTTCCTCTCTTCTACTACTTCTAGACTCCAACTGCTCATGTAAATAGTCTTTTGAAGTCATCCCAGAAATCTTGGAGATTTAACTCATTTTTTTTCAGTTTTCTTAAATTTGGGCTTAGTCAACTTTCTGTTGTTATAACAAAATACCCAAGATAGGATAATTTAAAAGTCAGAGATTTTTTTAGCCCACTGTCCTGGAGGCTAGGTAACCCAAGGGCCCAACTCTGGCTGTCTGGTGAGGGCCTTCCTGCTGTATTGTAACAGGCAGAGGACATTGCACAGTGAGCCAGAAGCAACCAGCCAGAGAGCTCACTTTTGTGGCAGAACCACCTCCAGGGCGACCCATTAATCTACTCATGACCCAGACCTCTCTTAAAGGCCTTACTCCCAACACTACCAAAATGGTTATTCCAATTTGAGTTTTGGAGGGGACAAACCATATTCAAACCATTGTGCATGCCAGTAAGTCTGCCCATTTTCAGTGCTTTTCAGTTTGTTCTGAGTTGTGCAACAATCCACTGCAACATTTTCATCAGCCTGAAAGAAAACTAACCTATTCACTCTTCTTTCCATCCACAACTCCCTTAGCCATATATAATCACTCATGTATTCTGTCTCTATAGATGTCCTGGTTACTTTTGCTGAGGCAGCTTTCTGTTAGTCCCAAAATTAGGGTAGGAAAGGTTTATTTAGCTCACTGTTTGTGGAGGTTTCAGTACATAATCAGCTGGCACCAGGGCAGAGTGGCATGGCACCAGGGTAACACATCAAGGCAGCAGCCAGCAAAAGCAGCCAGAGCAAAAGAGGGGAAGAGTTTGGAAAGGTTCTGAGATGTTGCCTGAAAGAGCAGCACTGGGCTGTTTTGTATGGGAGATTCATTGGTGGGAGCTCAGAAGACCAGAAGGCTGATAGAAATCCTGCCAGTACACACCAGGCTCGGGAGGTTTCTGCTGGGAAGAAAGGCTACATTGGTTGTTGGATTCCAGACAATGTGTGTTATGGCTTGGCAAAAAATTCTGCTCGTGTCCAGAAACTTTGCCTGAGACTAAGAACAGTGGGCTAATGAATCTGGCAGAAGAAATTTCAAGGCAGTCAAATGCTGGGGAGGTGGCATGGCTATTGTTGGGAGCTTTTAGCCAGATCTGTGTTGTGAATCATGAGCAAAGAGCCCAGCAGGGTGATTTAAAACATGAGTTTATCCAGAAAGGAACTTCCATTAAAGCTGTGGACTACAAAGATAGAGCTGAGATCTCCATTGCTGAGAAGGAACAGAATAGAAAAGATGGCCTGAAGGCATCACAAAAACCAGCAAGCCTCTTTTCCACCTTTGTATTGTACACAGACTCCCCCACCTCTCCTCTCCAGGGCAGGTGTAGGACTCACAAAATGTTTTTGCCCTCTTGCACAGGAGGAAGATATTTACTAAGTAAGAACCCTGGCTCCCTGCCGTGTCTCCCCGTGTCTCTCCGTGTCTCTTAGTTAAACTTCTAAACTTCTCAAGTTGACACAGTGCATCAACCATAACAGTAGCTTTGCCTGTACTTCACCTCAATATATAAGTGGGAAGAAATAATATGTAGTCTTCTGTAACTAGCTTTTTAAATTTAGCATGCTGTGCAAGCTCTATTTCAAATTAAGTGATTTAAATGGATTTGTCTTTAAGTGAGTTTCTGTGACCTCTCCACTCTGTTCTTAAGTCTATCTAGAGTATTTTTGCTGTTTCAGTTATTATTTGGTTGCAAGATCTCTGTTTTTACAAATTGTTTCTGCTGAGATTTACTGTTCTTTCCTTAATTGCAAGTGTATGTTTGTTTACCTCACTTGACGTAAGTTGTTCTGCTTTACATTCTTATCTAGTAAATCAACATGTGAGTTGTCTTAGAATTTGGTTCCATTGGTTTCTTTTCCTTTGAGAACAACTCATTTTCATGGCTTTTTTGTACTTCCATACAAGAAGCAGTTTCTTTTGTATTTAACTTTAAATAGTAAAGTATCACAGATAAACGGATGTTGTCTATGCTCCATTCTTCAATCCCTTGCCCCTCTTCCATTCCCGGAGGTAACGTTCACAAATGGAATACATATTTCAGTATTTTTATACTGAGACAATATAATCGAGGGCGGAGGGGAGTGAACATCCGAAGCAAGTGACAGACTTCAGGTAATGGGCATTGTGAATGATATATTGGATGTTAGACTCTAGATTCTGTTATGTTGCTTAGAAAAGATTTATTGTTTCTATCTCACCAGTCAACTCATTTAGACTCAGGTTGCGGACTGTCACACCTCCAGTTGAATGGATTGTGTACACCAGTTCAGTTTTTTAGTTTAAACCTCAGTCCATGTTTTCTTCCACATATGATTCAGGGGTGAACCAGAGGCTTGGGCTGAGTTTAAACACACAATTAAGTGTTCTCTTTCTGTGGCTGTCACTCTCTGGCAGCTCTTGTTCCCATCTCCTTTTCCTGGTTCCTCTGGCTTGAGAGATGATAGGTTTTTCTGCGGGTATCCTAGCTGCCTGGTCCTAGTGCTGCAATTGTGGCTGCTCTCAAAGGAACACTACCTCCTCAGACCAGAAACTCACCTGAAGTCTGTCACTTGCTTCGGATGTTCACTCCCCTCCGCTCTCAGTTATATTGTCTTAGTATAAAAATACTGAAATATGTATTCCATTTGTGAACGTTACCTCTGGGAATGGAAGAGGGGCAAGGGATTGAAGAATGGAGCATAGACAACATCCGTTTATCTGTGATACTTTACTATTTAAAGTTAAATACAAAAGAAACTACTTCCTGTATGGAAGTGACCGCTTAATAAAACTACCTGTATTAGTTGTAAATTGGACAGAATACCAGAAACAGGTACCTGAAGAAGGCTCTGTGGAGACAAAAAATACAAAATGTGACATGTAGGCTGTGGAGTTACACTGCCAAGAGTCAATTTACAACTTATTTATCTTCTCAGAGCTTTAGTATTTTATGTGATTTTAAGTAAATTTATACCAAAGGATTATGCTCTAAAGTAGTTGTCTAAAGAAAACTACCCATTTGTTGTTGAACTATATATTTTAGAAGTTTTAATCACCAGTCCCAAATTCAGTACCCAGCACAGAATAGATAGTTTAGAAATTAAATTTAAATTAAGTGTCATTTGACTGGTTTTGTTAACCTCTTGCTAAACTGTTCAACTACTCGTCTCTCCACAGCTGTGTTCTGTACAGGTGGAAGAGATGGCAACATCATGGTCTGGGATACCAGATGCAACAAAAAAGGTAACCCAGTTCGGCTCTAATTTTCACGGATGTGGGATCCCATGCTTCATGAGTGACAGTGTTAGTTGATTTTGTCTACTTACCACCAGGGGGCACATGTACTCATAAACCACCGTTTCTGCACACCATTCAGTTCTCAGGATACCAGTGATTGTGGCGAACACTGTTACATTCATGTATTTACTTCATAATGTCCTCTGACTTACAGCACTATATGCCTAAATTATTGATAGAATTTAAATTATCAATGCATAGGTGCACTGTGTAAATGTCTTAATTTAAATTTACCTTTTAGCTTTAAAGAATGAGATTGAAAAAGCTAGGCATGGTGGTGCATTCCTGTAATCCCAGCACTTGGGAAGCTGAGGCAGGAGACTGGTTTGCAAGTTCAAGACTAGCCTAGGCTACAAAGTGAGCCCAAGGCTAGTCTGAACTGCATAGAGAGACCCTGTCTCAAAAAGACCAAAAAAAATTGAATTAAATATAAACATCTACCATTAATGATGATCATTGGACTTTTTATTTTAAATCATTGATGGATTTTTTAAAAAATGTTAACGAGCTTTATTTTGTAGAGCAGTTTTAGGTTTACAGCAAAATGCAGCAGAAGGTAGAATTTCCACACAGCCCCAGCCCCAAATATACATGGTCTCCCCAGTGTCAGCGTCCTCCACCCGAGTGGTACATTTACTGTGACTGAGGGTGAACCTACAGCAACACCTCATCATCACCTGGAATCCTTTGTTTACCTTCAGGCTCACCAACTCTTGCTGTTGTATATTCAGTGGACAGCAACAAATGTATGATACTACAATATATGCTATTACAGCATCAAAAAGAAAAGTTTACTCTAAAACTCTTCTGCACTCTGCCGTTAGATCTACCTCCCCTCTTAAGTGCTGACACCCACTGATCTTTTTCCATCTCTGAAGTTTTGCCTTTTTCAGAATGTTTTATAGTTAAGAGTCAGTATATGTAGTGTTTTTAGATGGCCTTCTTTCACTTAGTAATATGCATTTAGATTTCCTTTGAGTCTTTGTGGCTTTATCAAGCTCATTTCTTTTTAACATTGAATACCTTTCTGTTTGGATGTACTACTGTTGATTCACTCATTCACCTGCTGAAGGAGATCTTGATGGCCTCCAAGTTTGGGCCATTATAAATAAAGCTAGCTTTAAACATGTGTGTTTTTCCTTTTTATACTTTATAATCTCATCATGGGAGATATGGTGCTGCTAACTGTGCTGGTTTCTAATTTCATTAATCTGGTCAAAGTTACTTCATCTTGAGGTTATATGTATAAATGTTACATTACGCATGATATAAAAAACCAAAAAACTAAACCAATTTCCTGGGAATATTTTTCAGATGGGTTTTATAGACAAGTGAACCAAATTAGTGGAGCTCATAATACATCAGACAAGCAAACACCTTCAAAGCCTAAGAAGAAACAAAATTCCAAAGGACTTGCTCCTTCTGTGGTAAGCATTAGTGCTACCTAGGGGACATGTTAAAAAATTCAGCTTTTGGAGCATCATCTTTGGAGATCTTCAGATATACATACCCACAATACAGAGTGCTTCAGTAGGAAAAGTAGGAAGGTAGTTTGAAAAACTGCATTAAGTACAGTGATGCTTTTTGGGAAAAAAGTCCCTATTTCATGATGTAAACTATAGTAATATGTGATTTTTTTTGTATATTTTTAAACATGCAGCAGAACATTCTTAAATAGTTTGAGAAATACTTGGGTAGAACATAGAGCTGGAGCTACCCTAGTCAAAAGCTATGCCCATAATACATCTCTTTGGAAAAAAAAATACTGCCATTGATCTCACTTTTGTGTGTTTTTGTTATATTCTTTGTTTGTAGGGTCCAAATAAATATTCTGGGGAGGTGTGATTACTAAAGCATTAGGCCTTAAAACTACAGCTATACCCAGGGAGGTATGACTGGAAACACAGACATTCAGATTCTGAGCTAAGAGAACTTGTTAGGTAGCCGCAGAAATGAAAGGCCCCTGAGCCCCAGTGACTTTTTCAGAGCATGCGATCTTTCACCCACAATTCTCTAAGTGCTCTGATGTGATAATCTGCCTAGGTAGCAGTATTTTCTAGATGAAATGGGCACAGGAAAGTTAAATGAGTTTCCTGTAGATACAGTGTATTAGTAGGGCTGAGTCTTGAGTAAAATCAGTGAGCTGAAGGAAGTAAAATGATTTAGTCTCCAGTTTGTTTTTTTTTAATACAACTTAAAGTGTTAACACTGCGTGCATAACTTAATGCTCAGGTCGTTTCCTTGCTAGCACACACATCCAAGGTTGTTGGAAAGAGAAGATTAAAATTCAGTGTAATTCAGAGTGTGGGTGAGGGAGCCATTTTCTTAGCACCTTGGTCTCTTGATGGTGAAGGTAGTGCCCCAGATGGAATTTCCTTCTTTTCTTGCTCTTTCTTGTGCTATTAGGATTTCCAGCAGAGCGTTACTGTGGTCCTTTTTCAAGATGAGAATACATTAGTTTCAGCAGGAGCTGTAGATGGGTAAGAGACTTTATTCCTTGGTTCTGTTTAATGAAATGCTGAGCAAGCTACCCACTCCCATTATAATTGAACATATACACTTTTAACTTTTGGCTTAATGAGTACCCACCCCAGTTGAGAAACTACAGATCATACTGGAAAATACCTAGTTGGAACTCTTGCTCAGATAATTAAATGATATAACACACGGGTCACACCTGGCACACTGGCTATCATGGGAAACAGCCCTAACTGCTGCTGTTTCGGAAAGCGACATGGCAGCCTGCTTGCCTGTGGCGGTACCACTTAGTCCCTGACTCTTGAGAATTTCTGTTATTTTGGGTTGTATCTTTTCATGTTTAGCAATATCTTTAAAAGTAGAAGCTTGATTTGGACCATGTACCTGGCATTTCTGAGAGTAATCTAAATTGATCTTAAGGCTTACATACTTCCCATCATGATTTGTGTGAATTTTTGGCTTCCAAATAAGTCTGTGATTTTTTTTTTAAATTGGTTACTTTATAAAAAAATAAATTCTTCACGTGTAGAGACTTTTTAAAAAAATCTTACCTCTTTTTGTTTAAGGATTCTTTTTTAACACATTCCTGCGGGCTTGAACCACTAGTGGTACATGCGCGGCTCCATGGGGTAGCTTGTACCACCCAATGGATCTGTCTGTGCAGTGAGCCATATGAATTATGTCCCTGTCATGAACATGCTGAAGCATACTTTGCCTATTGTGTCTCCAACTGCATCACTGCCTTCAAAATTCTTAATTTATAAAGATGATGGCTGACTAAACTAGGATTTGCATTGTTTCTTCTGTGCACTTTTACCCTTCTTTGAACCAGATTTTTGTCAGGAGTGAAGGATTATCTGAAAGTCATTAGTTATGCTTGTGAAAGCTCACTCCATTTGACTCCAGCTTGTGTTTTACCATGTTATATCAAGCTTGTGTTTTTAGACAAAACGCACATTAGAAGTTGAGAATTAAGACATTTACTCCAAAAGATTGAGAAAGTCTTTTCCTGTTTCACAGGAAAATTTGTGTAAGCTATTTTACCAAGAGAGTTACATGTAGCGATATAACCATAGGAACAGAGCTTACTGCTTATGATGTCAAAGGATATATGCAGAATATTAAAGAGTTAGGAAATGCTTTTCTGAAACAATGGAACAGTGACTATCAGCATGCAACTGCATCTTCCTTTTCCGCTCTCTTGAAGTAAACTCCATTAACCCATCACTGGGTCAAATCACATCTGTTTCCGTTCTGTCAGAATTATAAGCCTGACACTAGAAACAAAGGTATAAAATAGTTCAATTTGTTTCGCAACAAGGTGTCCTCACTGTACCTGGTAAAAGTGCCAGAGGAGTTAGAATAAAAGTTATTTCACATTTGCTGTAAGTGAAGTTGTTTGGGGTGGGGGGAGTCTACCAAGTTAACTATTTGTCTTGGTTTTTAGGATAATCAAAATATGGGATTTACGCAAGAATTACACTGCTTATCGACAAGAACCCATAGCATCCAAGTCTTTCTTGTACCCAGGTAGCAGCACTCGAAAACTAGGTAAGCTTTGGTATAGACTGGCACTTTTTGAAAGAGATGTGAATTTCTGTGTAAATTTTTTTTAAAAAAATGTTTTTTAGTAGGCTAGTTTCAGAACATAGACTGAAGGAACTCTCATATGTATTACTTTCAAACTTCAGTAAATACAAACTCAGAAGGATATGTTTGATTTATATATATTTTGAGGAGCAAAAATTCTGCTGTCTCCATCTGATAGTGTCTTGCGCAGTGATTTCTGTCTGCCTCTGCATTTTAGTCCCTAGCCTAGTCATCGTCATCAGGACATGATAATTTCACTTTCCTTTCCCCAGGATACTCCAGTCTGATTCTGGATTCTACTGGCTCCACTTTATTTGCTAATTGCACAGATGACAACATCTACATGTTCAATATGACTGGCTTAAAGACCTCTCCAGGTAAGATATTAGTGATTTATATTCTTTTACCAGGAAACTAGTAGAGCTTTTTTTTTTTTAATGATTTCATTTTTTTTTTTTTTAAACAAAACTTACAAGCCATGTGAGGTCTTACGTGTCTTTAGTTAGTTATGGTGATTTTTTATTGGGATACTTTCCTTTTGACCATTTTACTATTAACCAATCCTGCTCTGTGTGGTGACTCGATTTCATTTTAATATTGAGTCTCCTGAAATCATGCCCTTTGGACTATATTTAAAATTAACAATATTTTACTCTTCAAGCTTTCAGGATAAAGAAAGCTGTTCTGTTCAACTTTTGTTCTCTGTGAGAGCTGTTAGTTAAAATTAGAGAGCTGGACTATAGTTCAGTGGCAAGGCGCTTTCCTAAGGTGCCTGAGCTCCGGGTTCAGTCCCCAGCACAACGTCCACACACACACATTAAAGGCCGAGTTTTCCAGACCTCCTCAGGTAGCAGTTCTGTCTTCCCTCAGCCTTCTTTTTAATATTGGACAGTGGCCATCTTCTTTTTGTGGTTTTTTTCCCCCCAAACCCAACCTTTCTTTTTATCCTAAAGAATATAAAAGTAGAATCTCATGCTCATAAATAAATATTTTAAAAGAGAAACTCAAGTTTCTCAAGCATGCTTTAAGAAGGTTGTTACATTATTTTTAAAAGCACTAGTAACAATTTAAGCAAGCTACATATTAGCATCCTGATCCTTCCTCAGGTCCCGCTATCAGGAACACTTTGAATTCCATGACCTCGCCCAGAGCTCGTTAGTGCCCAGTGAAATGAGGTGTGCTAATAGACACGCTGGCTCACAGCAGTACAGAACTTGGTTCAGTTTAGCGGTGATCTTGGAGAAGTTTCCCAAGGTTGCCCCTTGCAGTCTCATCAGGACTTCGACATCTGTGGCAACATCATAGCTGGCACTTCCAGTGCCTGGGCTTAGGCCTGTTGTTTTTGAAAGGAGCAAAAGTATTTGGAAAAAGGAAGAGGTTTTGTAACTTTTTAAATTCTTTTCCTTAAAGAAATCAGAACTTGGATAGCTGCTGATTTAGTTAATCATATAAAATAAGACTTTTCGAAATTATTCCTTGCATAGCTGGGCATGGTGGTACTTACCTGTAATCCCAGAACTCAGAAGGCTGAGACAGGAGGATTACCCTGAGTTCAAGGCCAACCTGAACTATATAGCAAGACACTGTTATAGCCCTGCCCCACCACCCTAAAAAGATAAAAGCCTAATCCTGATGGTATTATCAGATGTACAAGAGTTCTTTTTCTTTTCTAGTTTCCTACAGTGTGACACTAAAAGGGCCTTTAGTGAGTTTGTCCATCTGCCATCAAATGCTTTGCTAGTAATTTAGTAACTTTTTTCTCCTAAAATAATTTTGTTCTCAAAGATAGATGGATAAGTTGATTAATTTGTCCCTCAGAATTTGAGTGATAGCTGTGTGTTGGGAAGGGTGTGGGTGTGTGTGATAACTTGATGTGTGGTGATTATTTTTTTTCAAGACTTTAGAAAGGTTGTGAACTCGATTACCATGTTTTATTCACAGTTCTATACTAAATGATATAAAGATGACTCTAAAGCAATTTTAAGACCCTAACTCATCAATGAAGGAGTAAATTGAGCCAGTTAGGTTTTAAAAAGACTTGTGGCAAGATTAAAACATTTACAATGTATTTCATACCAGTCTTTTTTTTTTTTTGCTTGATGAGAAAATAAAACAAAATTCCATAACCAAATAAGAGAATAACAATAGTTATTACATATATATCATTATCTTCAAAGTACTTACAAGGCATAAACCAAAAAGATTCTTAAAAGTAAAAATGCATGATAACAAAACTTTCCTTTCAATGAATATTATTTATTTTCAAGTTTTTATCAAGTTATCATAAACACAAGATTAACAGCCAGACTAACAGACAATAAAATTGTACCAGCCATTCTTAGACCAGCAGAGGGCAATAAATACTTACAGGTTTTGTGGGAAACTCAGTTGTTAGTTTTCCATGTCTAGTTGTGTAGTTGAAGAAGATGAACAATTATAATAGTTTTGGGCAGTGTTCACTCTAAAGGAGCCTCTTTATTTTGCAGGGATTTGTCTGTTGCAGCAAGTTTATAATATATGTGTCTGAGTTGAGGAATATCCTGTTTAACTTTCGCAGTGAAAATGTCTTGTTGTGGGAAATACTTGATTTGTAGACTTTTCCTTTAAAAGCTGTAATTACGAAGTTCTCTTCCACTTAGTATAGGAAAAGGAAAGAATTTCTCTAAGCACATAAGGAAGACTAAGTCCCTTACTAATACTTCTCTGTTAAAAGTAGAAGTATGAGTTTATCCCCTGCCTAAATTTATCCTTAAATTCTCCAATAATTGTGATTTTCTCTTAAATTTCTTAAAAGCGTTCTGGTGCCAAAGGCCGTAGGTTTTTCTTCCTTAGAATAAAAGTGCCTGACAAGAGCACGCTGTGCTGGACCCAGTAGCTTGCTCTTTTCTGTGTGCAGTGAGCAGGCAGCCTCTGCCCTCCCCTCGTGTCTCCTACAGGAGCAGTTTCCCCACTGGCTACTTTACCACTCAGCCTCTTGGCCAAAAGGCTGACCTCTCAGAGGAGTGTCAGTGAGTTTTAGCCAGAATTCACAAGATCCTCCTCACTGATTGTTACCTATTTATGGAACAAACACCGGAGGATTTACTCTGTTCAAACCTTATAAAATGTAGGGAGGAACAAGATTTGAAAGGTGTCCTAAAGAGGCTTGAGGTCTCTGAGAAGTAAGACCAAAGTATAACGCAATGGAAAAAGCCACAGCCGGGGGTAAAGAGAGGGGGTCGAATCCTCATTTTACTACAGGATTGGCCTTCCCTGCATTCTTTTCTCTTTAGAATGTTTTCCCGTAACATTGCTCTCACATGGTATCATCAGACAGTATATTTAGGCCAATTTCATGGTGGTAGGTCTAAAATAAAGCCTTTTTTAGTCAATGTCCAGTTCCCTGTTACTTGGTGAATAAAGCTAGCTTGATCATCTGCTTCAGTGGTCAATAGAGTGATAAATAGTGTGTTAGATACACATGCATGTGTGCATGCACTATTTATTTTGAACATTTGAACACTGGAAATAACAATCAAGTAATGTTATTTGTATCTTCTGGTAGTGGCTGTCTTCAACGGACACCAGAACTCTACCTTTTACGTAAAATCAAGTCTCAGTCCAGATGATCAGTTTTTACTCAGTGGTTCAAGTGATGAAGCTGCCTACATATGGAAGGTAAGTGGCCACCTTCCCCTGCAAGTAAAATTTTTTTCCAATCTGAGCTAAATTTAATAGTATGTTTACTGTTAACTTTTTCTGGATCAGGTATTTGTTAAAAGTTGCTTCTCGTGTCTTAAGATAGCTGAAGTCTTTCGATCAAAGAATATATGCACTTTTGTTATAGCCAAGGCTTATCAGAAGTTGATGGTCTGTATCCCCTATTCACAGATGATCAGGAAGCCCGGAATGAGAAGGTAGTAAGGGCCAGAGTACAGCTCAGTGGTGCAGTGCACTTGGGGTGTACCAGGCATTAGATTAAGTCCTGTGCTGCCTTTCTGCTCTGTGCTTTCAACTCTATTTCAAAGTAGAATGCTTTAGTTCTTCAGATTTGCATTTGAGCTGGGCATACTGGAGCATGCCTGTAATCCCAGCACTCGGGAGGCTGAGGCAGTAGGATCATTGTGAGTTCCAGACCACCTGGGCTATAAAGTGAGCTCAAGGCCAGCCTGAACTGCATAGTGAGAGCCTGAATTGCATAATGAGACCCTGTCTCAAAAAGGCAGAAAAAAAATAAATAAAAGAAAAAAAGATTTGTACTTGAATCATCTATAGGACCTTGCTTGAAAGTCACTGACATATTTGTATATTCTTTATATTCTGTATTCTGGTAAGTAGCCAAGCTTTAGACTCTTAAAATAGATGTGGCTGGTATGTGTGTATTTATATTTAATAGTATTATTAAACAGCTTTTTTTTCCTTAATGACTACTGTAAACTAAATAATTTAAAGTTAACCGTTTTAAGTCTAATCAAGAAAAAGTTGGGCTGGGGCCATAGTTCAGCGGCACAGTGCCTACCTGGCAAGCATGAGGTCATGAGTTCAATTCCCAGTACTCAAAAAGAAAAGAAAAAGTCATGGGACAATGATAAAGTGATGTCAATATATCTACAGTTAGAAAAATGTAACACTGCCTTTTGACAACTGAATATCAGAATCCTAATTGGTCATAAGGTGGAGATACTCTTCTACACAAGATACTTTTATGGTGGGCCTGCTACTTTTACGGCACATTTCTTTTTTATTTATTGTATTTTAAATGAATCTCTGCTTGTAAAGTATATACTAGAGGCTTCTTCTTATGAAAATAATTTTTACCTAGTTTCTTCTCTATAAAATGTTTGCTTGCACTTTAAACTTTTATCAGTGTGTGTCACTAGTACTACTGCCTCTGTCTCATACTTAAAGTTTTGAGTTTCAAATTTGGTCTTACACTGATTTTTTTTTCCCTTCTCTTACTGTCTTAACTACATTCTTTTTTCTACTTTGACCATCAACTTAACTAGAAAATTGTATTCCTACCACAAGTCTGTATCTTTTCAAGTTTATTCTTAAAGAAAAAAAGCAACTAAAATTTCATACCAAAAGTCATAATAAAGGATTATGCAAAAATGGCTATGTACCAGTCATTCTTTTAAAAATCATTGTAGATAAGTTTATAAATTATGCATATATATAATTATGTGTTATACATGTGTATAAATTTCTTTAAAAATAATTTTCTTGCCAATTCTTAAGATTCCTTTAGCTGTCTTCTTCCTTTAGCACAAGGAACTTTTAACATTTTTGTGTCAGTGAGTGAAGGTTAATGGAATACTTCTTCCCTTTGAAGACACACATGAGAGATACTTGCCTGTTGTTTCCAACCCATTTTCAGACATCCAGTCAGTGGCTGCCACATCCATGAGTGACCCTTTCTGAATTCCTAGGCTTGGTCACATGTTACTGCTGAGTGACGTGGTTCAGACGTGATGTTCTTCTCCCTGTCCACACTTAACTCTGGGGACAGGCCCTGATATTTGAGATCCTGGCAAGATTGCTGCTCCTAAAATTGAATTTGCCTAGTGAGGTGGCTCAGTTTCTCTTTTCCATGATTGAGAAAAAGAGCGGGTGGGTTTAAGGGTAGTTACACGAGATGAATGTCCAGGTTGGGAGGCGTCTTATTTCTGTGTGTCCAGTAGGTTAGAATTCTTCTCAAGCGTTGGGATTTTTCCCTACTAAAAAGCCCATGGGCACAAGAAGACAGTAAGAGTAAGGAGTTTTATGACAGAAGAGAATGAATGACCTTTTAACCTTCACTGGTGTCCCTGAAAGGGGAGATGCCTTAGATTTAGACTCTCTAATACTGGGAATTAAGACTTTAGAAGATTTAGCATTCCGCTTCCTTATTTTACTACCCATCGTCCCACCTCGCTTCTATCAGTACCCTCTTCCCTGGTCTGTTTCTGATATAGCTACTGAATCGAAGTGGTTATAAATAAACTGATTTGGCACAGCCATCCCACCGCTGACTGGCAAAGCATGGAGCTGGACACTTTAGGAAGTGCAAATGATCTCATGGCACAAGTGAGGATTAGGTTTGGTTTCCGACTGGGCAGAGTAAGGAGAGTTTGTGAGGAAAACTGCTGATGTTTTTTGTGTGTTTAAGTACATGGAATGCCTTGTGAAATCCTACTTCTAAAGGTAGTTTCATAGTTTTAATTTTGGGATTCCTTATGCCTTGGAAGTCTTCATTCTGTAGGAATATTTAGGAAAGGGTTTTCTGTCTGTGACCATGCCAAAAAGGCTTACCTGTAGCTGTCTCTTGACCTACTGGTCTCTTTCCTACTTGAAAGGGAGGCTTTTAAAAAATAAAATCATACCATTATGATAATTTTTGTAATATCAAAGTGAATTCGTACCACACAGAGTTGACCATTTTAGTTAAAGTATCCAGTTCAGCAGTTTTTAGTTCAGTCACAACATTGCGTGACTGTTACCAATAATTTCCAATCGTTTATCACAGCGGAAACTCCACACCCTTCTGCAGTCACTGTCTGTGCCCCCTCCCCGGCAGCTGCTGACTGCATTCTCTCTGTGTGGATGATGTCCCCCTTAGGGACATTTCATACAGATGGAAGCACACAGTACAGAACATGTGTCTGACTGCCTTCACCTAGCGTAATGCTACCCAGGTTCACGCGTGTAGCATTGATAGTAGTTTATTTTTATGGTTGATTAATACTCCATTGTGTAGATCACATTTTGTTTATCTATATGTCAGTTGACAGTCATTTGAGTTCTCTGTACTTTCTGACTTTATGTTTAAAGCTGCTGTGAACATTTTTGTATGAGTTTTTGTTTGAACGTGTTACCATTTCTCTGTTGGAATGTTCCTAAGTGCAGCATTGTGTGGTCACATGACATTTAAGTCTGTTTAACTTTTTGAGGAACCTTCTCTTGCTTTTAGTGCTATATAAATTTCCTGGCTTATGATATTCCATTAACAAATGCTGGCTTTTATTTTTATTGTTATTACATTATTATTGTAGGAAGTTTTTCCAAACGTCTTTTTTTTTCTCAGAGACCCTGCAGACAGTGTAAAAAATGTATGTGTGTTCTGTTGGTGGCTATTCAGTTTTCTTTGAACCTCATTTTAATCTTTCATGTACACGGTTAGATTCCCTAAGGAAGAAGTAGTAAGTTGAAATGAAAAGCTAGAGGCAATCCACAGGGTAAACTAATGGATGAGAATGCTATGTCCCCACAAGGCCTGCTCAAAAGAATACATGGATTTCCTCTCCCTTTTTCCTGCAGAGCTGGGGGTCAAACTTGCAGGCACGCACTCTGCCACTGAGCTATAGCCCGAGCCTCTTTTCCCTTTCTTTTGACTTCTTGCTACCAGAGCCCTTTGGGCCAGATGTGGAGAACTTAATGGACTGGGGCCATTCCAAATGCAGCAGGAGGGACAATGTCGGTGGCTGCTGGGATAGCTATAGGCTATTTTAAAAATCTCTTGTCAAATATGTTACCCTAGGAAAGAATAACTTACTGTCCTTGGCATTGTCATACTTACTAGGCAATAAGGTCTTAGTGAATGTAGGAAAAGTTTCCTTTTCTATTAAAGTTTCATTAACTTGGCAATGTAGACTCTGCTGCCTGTCTTCTTTTTGCCTTTTGAATCAGTGCATATGTGCCATGTAACCCAGGGAGGAGTAATGAGTTGAATAATCTTATGAATCAGTGTCACCTCTTAACTATAATCTGAGGAATCTATTACTTAGTCATTCTAGAAACTATTCTTTCCAAAGTTGCCTTCACTTTCTCCATACAAACGAGCCATGATTCAGAACGTCAGAAAAAGCAAGAGAATAATTTCTCTCAGCTCCAAGCTACTTGTTCTTCTGACAGACATGGTAAGAATAGTTAGGGGAGTTTGTGTTCTTTAGTGACACCTCTCAACTGCTGTACAACCTCTCATCAGCTGTACGACGCTGTCCAATGCACAGCACTGGCAAATTGCAGTGACAGACAAGTAAGGTTTCTAGTCAGATGTACAGTACAGCCCAACGCATTCAGAAATGTAAAATGTGGTGGGACTCACTTGAAATGTAAAGTTTTTTTAAATTTACTGAAATGAAATTTTAGAGGTAAAATATTTTCTCCAAAAGCTCCATGTAAGATCCACCTTATATCCCTTCAGAATGAAGGAGTATTGCTTTGGATTTTGGTGAGGGTCATGGGTCTTCTATTGGAGGGAGAACTGTCCTTTTGTCCCAGGGGAGTTGGTTGCATGGTTCAGCCCCCCTCAAGCTTCACAATCAAGTTAGTGTTCCTGGAAGTAGCCGACTAGAGAAGGTCTGGAGATACGCAGGCCATGTGAAAGCAGAACTCACCTCACTCAGAGCGCTCTACCTGTCAGCTTGGCCTCGCCCTTCCAAAAAGTTCACCAGATAAGGGAAAAAAGATAGTGTCTGTCTTGAATTTTAGTCAAAAGAGATACACATAGCTGGGTACTCCTGATTTGTATTAAGAACTGTCCTGGGATCTAACCTCGTGTTCTTTACTTGTGTTGACTATTTTCCTTGTATTTCCTAAGTTGGGAGACAGAAATACTCCATTTAGAATTTGTTTTTTTTAACTGTACTTACTTCAGTTTAGGTGCCTTTGGTCCCAACACGAAAGCTCTCTACGGTACAGTAAGAAATTCAGAGCCTCCGCCTGGGAGCCCTAGCACTGACTCTTGTGTTTCTCTCTGATTGGGCCAGGTCTCTACACCCTGGCACCCGCCTACAGTGCTCCTGGGTCACTCTCAAGAGGTCACTTCTGTGTGCTGGTGTCCGTCTGACTTCACCAAGGTTTGTGAACAAGTCTGTGTAATCATTTTTAAAGCAGATCAGAGTTTTGTGGGTTTTCTCAAGATTTGCTTGAGAGACAGAGGCTGTCTTAAAATTCCTTTCATGTATGATACATGATGTTTGGGGGTTTTGTCATCTATTACTCCCATCTAGATTTTTACTTTTACCTTTCGAAATTTAGAAACTGTAGAGGTCACCTGGGGTCTCTGTCAGTAGTGCTCTAACAATAGAGAAATCATCTATGCATGAAGGAATAGCTGTGGATTGCTAGTCACTTCTCTACCTGTAAGGTTAGGTTTTAACTGAAAATTTCATCTTAAGATCTAAGGTGAAAAAATGACCTCAGATTACACCTAGACTTCTTCACTTTCTACATACTATCAGTGTGTGTTCACCAGCTAAAGAAACAAAGTCTGATTTGTGTTTTCACATATGACTAATACACTGGTTACTATGTTAGTTTCCCTGTAGCTTAACTTTGAAAAAAAAAAGTAGGCCTGAGATGTTTTAGCCACTCTAGGAAGAAGAAAATATGCCTACATTTTAATACTTTACACATTAAGAAATGTAAAATGTGGTAAGACTCACTTAAAAAAAAGAAACCTAAAATGTAGAAAGGCCAGAAACACAAATAAACTGCACATGTATATAGCAACGTCGTCGGACAATAGCCCAGATTCCTCTCATTCTCCCAGTCCCTGTGGCCTGCCATCTTTGGTAATCTATGTTCCACAGGAAATCTCACTTAGGGGCCATCTCCCCTTTTATGTATGATGTTTTGAGGTTTCATTGTCTGTTGTTTCCACCTAGGTTTTTGTTTTTATGTTCCAGAAACTTGTCATAGTCTGGCCTGTTTGTAGCATCCTTTCTAATATCGCTGTGAATTTCTCTTCATTCTTCTCTTTCTGTTACCATTTCAGTGGTCTGCTTAAGGGCAGGCATTTGGGTTTTTTAATCATTACTTGAATTATCCATAATTACATCCCAGTGACATTTTTTCCCCCTCTGATTCCATGTAATTCTCAGTAAAATACCTGCTTTTAATGCAGGCTATTGTATCTTTATGGAATTTATTAAGATTAATGGTAAATTACTCAGTTTTCAACCATGATGTATTATCCTTATTTTCAATGAGAAAAGAAAGACTCCAAGGAAATGACAAGGCTGATTGCCTATACTAACTGAGTGATTTTTCATCAGCTTTGAATTAGGAAGATAGAATATGGTACTCTGGACATATAACTTTATTCCCATTTTTCAGATGAGATTGTTTGAATTCAAGTATTTTTGTAATTTGAGGATTTAAGAATGTAAATTACCAGACATACACTAGGTGCTCTGTAAATAATTATTGTTATGGCACTACAGAGTGATTGTAAGATTCCAAACATTTCTTCTTGAGCAGTTAAGTATGTAGTATCCCAGTAAGGAAAGGAAAAAGTTGCTGGTCTCTTGGGGGCCAGGACTTAAGAGAATGTGTGTTCTTTTTTCTCTCTCTTAAGTGACTGAAATAGAGAAATTATATAAACAAATGGTGGGGAATAACTCTGGTACCAGTGGCCATTTGCCACAAGCTCTTCAAGTTAGACTTTCTCTGCCATAAAAGGCTTGGGACCACAATCGGCAATGGTCAGATATTTTTGAAGGGGCAAAGGTTATTTTTAACTTGTTTCTGCATAGTGAACTTGTTGTTTTCCCAGATTGCTCCTTTACCTATCTGAAAAAGAATCTCAAAGCAGTGGTTTCATTGTACTTGTCATGGCCTACTAGAGACATGTGCTAAGTTCAGTCTTGGAAATGATCTCACTACTTTAGCAATAGGCAGAACATGCAGAATTCAAAAGAAAGTCAGAAATGTTGGTGATATACACTGATTTTACAGAAAAAGATATGTTAGTTACATATTTCAGAGTCAATGTAGAGGGTGATGAAAATTATGACTTGTTCAGTTTCTTGATAGGACAAAATGAGCCTGCTATAGAACTTTTAATGATGACAAAAGTTATCAGTAAATGTATGGAGAAGAAACTAGAGTTAATGTCTTTGAAAATTTGGAATGATCCTTGAAAGCAAGGGATAGAAGTGTATGATCTTCCAAATATCATTTTCTGTCTCTTTTTATGGCAGACAAAATAATTTTCCAGTCACAAGCCCTTGGGGTACATCTGTTTTTCTTTGTTGTAAATCTTTGATTGAAACTTTATCACTGCTTTCCTGGTTCTTAGATTGCTACTTGCTCTGATGACAACACGCTAAAAATCTGGCGCTTGAATAGAGGCTTAGAGGAGAAACCAGGAGCAGATAAGCATTCCATAGTGGGTTGGGCCTCTCAGAAGAAAAAAGAGACAAGATCCGGCCTAGGTAAGGATATGCATTTTCTTAAGTTTAGTTTTCTTTTGGTTTTTGTTTTTATGGTTTCATTTGTCTAGTCCTACTAGGAATCATGGTAAGCTTATTGATCTCATTCTGGGATTTAAAGCACAATCTTCTTGACATTTATTCTTTTCAAAAATATTTTTTAGTGCTACTATGTATATCATCTCTATAGCAGTGAAATACAATGGTAGATTTAGGCCAAAAAGAGCTTCCAGAACGCCTGCTCTGTGTGGACAAAGAAATGTTAAAATCCCAAGCATATAAACAGCTTACATGTTAGTATGAGAGGCAGTAAAGATGTAAAATACATACTGTGTCAAATAGTGCTTAGCAGTAGGTGCTGAGGAGTAAGGAAAACAGGCAGAATGGTAACGTGCTATTAAATTTTTCTGTTGAGTGAGAGGGTGGCCTCATTAAAAGAATGACATTTGAGTAAGAAAGTGAAGTACAATCTGACTTTTAATTTGATCATTTTGCTCCTGTGTTGAGAGTGAGTGATAAGAAGGCCAGTGCAAAAGCAGGAGGCTTACTTTAAAATATATTGGAATAATCCAGGAAACGATGATAGTGACTTGGATATGAGTAGCAGCAGAGGATATGAGAAGAAGTCAGCAAATTCTGGATGTATTTAAGATGAAACCAGCAGAATATGCTGAGAGAGAGATAAGGGCATGTAAGTGGGGGAATCGCCAAAAATGAGTTTAGAGGTTTTGCTTGCGAAGCTGGAAGAGTGGAGTAACCTACATAGGAAGCCCCTGGAAGAGCAGTTCTGAGAGGGAAGCTGAAGTTCTGTTTAGATAGTTGTGTAACATAATTATTACACCTTCAAATGGAGATGTCAAGGACACAGTCAGCTGTTATATTCTGCAGTTCAACCTGGAGTTGGGAATTTGGCATTCATCGTGACATAGGTGAAGATAGGTATAGCTGGGAAAGACAGCACCCCACTGTTGAGAGGTCAGGGAATTGACACTAGTAAAGGCTACTGAGCAGGCACAACCTGAGAAGTAAGAAAAAGCCAAGCGGGTTATGCCCTGGAAGCCACGTAGAGAAGGGGCAAAGGATGAATTTGATTACATGATTCTGGCATACCAAGTAAGATGAGGTTTGATAACTGACCCTACCCCAGGTGCCACCTTTGGGGAACCAGCCCACCCAGATGCCGCCTGTAGGGACCCAGTCCTGCTAGTTGGTTCCCTGACCCAGGGGTTAACAAGGGTGGAAGACATGCAGACAAGTTAGTTTAGCATGCAGCAGCCAGGGGGCTCTTGCCTCTAGTAGGTAACGGAGCCCTGAGTGTCTGGCACACCCAGCTTTTGTTCACTCACACATGGGTACAAGCGGTTAAAGTAACACAGGGTTCGTCTACCTTCCACTCTCCATTAATGCAGGCTCAGGTAAGTGATCTCAGCCATGTGGACTTTTCCCTAGAGCCTGCAGCGTGCCATCCCCCCTGCCTGCTGCCCTCCTCTGTGTTCACAGGAGGCCACTTGGGCCTCAGTTCTCTGGTTGCATTTGGCAATGCAGAGCTTACTTGGTAACCTTAATGAGAGAGGTTTTTGGTTGAGCTGTGGTGGCCTGACTGGTGTTATTCAGATTGATGGCAGAAAAGAACTTGGGCACTTATGCAAGGACAGAATTACACCTTTGGCCGGTGAACGAAGAGTTAGAACAAAGCGTAGTGATGAGAGAGAAGGCAGTCTATGTAGTGTAGTACAGGTAGCAGGAGAGATGGGATGATTAGAACTTAGGAAAGTTTTCTTCTGTTCTTGTGACTTTATTTTCATAATGAAACAGGAGTTGAGGTGGTCAACTAAGAATAAGTACGAGGGCAGAGATGGCAGGGATTTGAGGTTATAAGAAATAGTTGTTTAGGTAGTAGAAGAATATGGGACCAGGGAAAATAGCTGTTGAGAGGAGTTGCCTTGAGGATAGCAGTCATTAATTGAGAACAAGCTTTCAACACATTTGTATGTCTGCAATACAGGCATAATTGCGCTACTGTATTGGCCCCAAAATAATACCTAACCAGAAAATAATCCCTAGCACAATTTTTCAGGTGCTCATAATATAAGTCCCACCTCTAAAATAAGCCCCAATTAAGATCGTTGGCCAGACAAGACACATTTAGTATGACCATTGCAATGTGTGACAGACATGGAATTAATAGATAATATTAATAAATATTACAGTGATGTTAATATTATAATACTAATAATTACAAAATGATACGATTTAGTATAAATAAGTAATCTTGACACTAATACATGGTAACATAAATTATAATTAAATATTTATAAATATCCAAGCAGGTGCCTTTGGTAGAGAGGTAAAAGCCCTATGTAAAGAGATAAACTTGGGACTTACTCCCAAATGACCAGTCACTATAGGAATAATGCACAAATGTCACACATGCTTGAAAACAAATGGACGTGATTGTATCCAATGTGAATCTTAGTGCTGTAACAAACATACTTAATGCATTCACGTGGAACAAAAAAATATTTTCTGAATTTTTGTGCCTACAGTTTTTTGTCACTTTTGTGTGGACTATCATTCTTAACTGTCAGTATTATATTTGTTGCCACTGCTATCTTGTAAGTCTTCAGTGAACACTTGATTCAATGGTAGATTTAAGGGGAATAGTATTTCAACCACTAAGATGAGCACAAAAACAAAGAGCTATTGCATCAAGTACAAGAAAGGATTCATGGAGGACTCCTGGGGAAGAATCTTATAGCTTTCTGTAAAAAGAAGCTGAATCTCTGACAGGCCAGAAATTGTGAACATAATAACCTGAGTCGGCAGGTGGAGGAGGGAAATGCTAAGAAGTGCCAGGGCAGGTCAGGCGGGCAGACATCATTTCCTGAGTGGAAGACACCTGTGAGCAGACCGCTGCCTGGAGAGCACAGGCTCTGGCTGTGTGCAGGGCACGGTTCAAGCAGAAAAAGTGGGAGCACGGCAGCACTGGCCATGCAGGCTCCTTCCTGTGCTCTGTCTTTATAAGGCAATTGACAGCACCATTCAAGCTGGAAGATACTGAAGTTATTAAATGTGCACCTGTGTTCCTGTCCTTTGTGGTGGAATTGACTTTTCTTGATCACAACTCTCCAACATGATTGCTGTGGATGAAGTTGCTGTTTTTATGGCCAACGAGCTCAAACAGTTCTCAGTGGGATGCCATGTCAGGCTGCATTCCCTCCACTTACAGAAGAGATGTGTTCCTGTATTTTGGCAGTTCCTCTGGTTGGAAAGAAGCCCCACCTCTAATCATCCCTGAGGACACGAAAGACAAGATTGAGCTGGTTCTAGTGGTGCACACCTGTAGTCCCAGTACTCAGGAGGCCGAGGCAGGAAGATTGCTGTTGAGTTTCAGACCAGTCTGGGCTATACAGTTCAAGGCTAGCTTGACCTGCATAGCAAGACCCTGTCTTTGAATAAATAAATAAGATTGAATATGTTTTAGGCATTTATTTTCTTGAAACTGAAAAGGCCTGGCACACACAAGCAGTTATAAGGAAGAGAGTGGATTTAGTGCTGTCACTTGTTTTACAAGGTGACCAAAGAGGTCTGCTAGTCTGGGATTAGCTAGTCAGTCAGCCAGCACTCACCATGAAGGACTGCCTTGCTTCAGACTCTAAGTAATAAGCCATTCAAGGGCCATTTGCTCAGGGAAGTCAAAAAAGTCAAAAAAGACTACATTAAACCTGGAATGGACCGAAGTCAGCATGGAAGCTTTGTGAAGCCCAGCCTGCAACAGGTCATGATTTGGGTGAAGAATTCATGGGATAAAGTCACTGACAGCTGTGTTGCCCATACACTATGAGCAGGCTGCATGAACAAGAAGTGCTCGTGAAGGAGAGCTTTGTTACTAGACACGAGAAATTGGAGCCAGTGGTTCTACAGGAAATGGAGCCATAAGAAATTCAGACTGGAATTTGAGGTTTGGAGAATTTTAAAGATGTTCCAGAAGATGATGTGATAGTATTTGAATAAATGTAGATTTTGTACATAAATATAGACTGGTGTACATGAAAAATAAGACATCCCTTGAAAGTAAGCCCTACTGTGCCTTTTGAAACAAAAATTAATATAAGGCCTGGTCTTATTTTTGTAGAAATAATGCGTAGGCAGAGTCAGATTTAACTGGGGAGTTGATTTAGCTCAGCAAGTATGAGGAAGTGGAAGGTGGACGTGAGCGGGTGACTAATGACTGACCTGGGGTTTAACCTGGCTGAGGGCACAGTGAGGGCAGAGGAGAGCTGAGCGGGCACATAAAAGCGGTTCTACAGATGCACTGAGAGACTTCGGGAATGAAAGCTGATAGCAATTGGAGGACTAAAGGAAGCTGGGAGGATGGGTGGTGACCAGAGCAGAATAATTGAAATTAAGATAATAGGGAATTGAAGGTCCAGAAATAAGAGACTGGTTTAGGTGAGTGGAAGAAGAGTTTTATAGAAAGAGATCAAGAAACCAGCATATCAGAAAGATTACGTGTGTGAATTTTGTCATCGCTGAACTGAGCAGGTCACATTAAAGATAGGAACAGTGAGCCAACGGCAAAAACCCTTTAAGTAATGAGCCAGTAAAAGGGGACCCTCGTGTTGCCAGTAGATACATAGCAGTGAACTTGAAATTCAAGCACAAAGACCCGGTGTGCCCTAAGGCTTAAAATTATTGGGATATCATAAATGAGACAGGGTACAGGCTTAGGTTTCCTTGCTCGAAGTCTTTCTGTAGCGTCTTCGATTACACTGCCATATTTGGTGTTGGTTTTGTTTTCTTTAAAACTTTAATTTTAATTGTATTAGTATCAGCAGTTTTAAGTTCCACAGAGGTGAATAAGGCAAACAACAGTCCCAGAGCCTCTGCCCCAGTTTGCCTTTCTGCGGCCGCTGCCCTAATCCCTTAGCTGATTCTTTAATAGGTGTGTGTGTGGGTGGGTGGGTCTGTACGTGTAAGTCTGCACCTCTAAATGTTATACAGTTATATATTTTTTTTTTGCAGTTTTTAGCTTTACCTATTGAGTTCTTTCCTCTGTGAGGTGAGAATTTAACTTTCTGTGTCTCATCACTTCCAAACCTGCACCCCCCATCCTAATAGAGCATCATACCTGTGATTAGCTCAATAACAAATATTTTTCTTTTTGTATATTCAGAATTGTGTAGTCATCAGTAAAGTGTAATTCTAGAATGTTTTCAGTATCTAAAACATGGTTTCCAGTTCCTGCATATTTTTGCTAGTACTGTTATTGTTCATCATTTTTATTAAAACCTATGTGAGTAAGGCTGTATGATTTGGTATCCCACTGTGGTTTTTATCTGTATTTTACTGATGACCAGTCATCTGAAACATTTCTTCACATGTTTATTGGCCATTTATATATTTTCTTTGGTAAAATGCCTATGCACATTTTTGGCCTATATTTTAATTGGGTTATTTGTCTTGTTATTGCTGAGTGTGTAAGCATTCTTAATCTATTGATTGTATTTTCACATTCTTAATGGTGTCCCTTGACATATAAAACTTTAATTTATCTACTTTTTTCTTTGGTCATTTGTGCTTTTAAAGTTATCAAAGAAGCTATTGCCTATTCCAAGATACAAAGGTTTATTCTAACATTCTCTTCCAGGGTTTTATGTGTGTACATTTTAGTTTTGGGTGTATGATCCATTTATTTTTGTGTATAGTGTGAATTAGGAATCCAAATTCATTCTTTTGTATCCAGCTTTTTCCGCATTATTTGTTTGAGTTTTGGTGTGTTTGCAACAGGACATCGTTGTGTTCCCCAGGTCAGCCTCAAAGTTAGCATCCTGCCTTAGCCTCCCAAGCAGCTGAAATTACAGGATTTGCCATCATGCCCAGTGCAAAACATTATTCTTTACCCTACTAAATTACCTTGGTAATCTTGCCAAAAGTCAGTTAACCATAAATATGAGGGTTTATTTCTGAACTCGCAGTTTTATTCCATTAATCAGTATGTCTGTCCTTAAGGCTGGTACTGCATTGTCTTGATGACGGTTTATAACTTGGTGATCAGTTTGAGTCCTTCAGTTTTCTTGTTTTTCAAGGTTAGTTTGAGTATTGTGAGCCTTACCAAATTTTAGAATCAGCTTGTTAATGTCTGCAAAATAGCCAGTTGAGGTGCATTGATTTGAGAATTTTGATTTAATATTAAATCTTTTGATCCATGAATTAGAGATATCTTTCTGTATACTTCTTTTTCCAAATTTGGACAGTCTAGAAAAGAAAATCATGAGGAAAATGCCATCAGTATTCTCTGTACTTACTCATAATTTTAAGTAGCATTTTCATATGCTTTTTGCCCCATTGTACATAGAGATTCTTTTTAACTGAAGCGTAGTTTTATTGTACATGCATTTTGATTTTTTTGAGGCTTTTTTTTCTGAACATGAAGTTTTTGGCATTTTATATGCTTTTTTTTTTTTTGCTACACTATTTAAAATACTCCATTGAATGAATATTCTGTAGTTTACATAGCTGTTCTGTTGTAGTTAGAAATTTCATTTCCAGTATTTTGTAAAAATTGGGCTGGGCTTGCACTAGCACTCTGGGAAGCTGAGATAGGAGGATTGCATGTTTGAGCCCACCCTGGGCACCTGAGTGATGTAGCAGGACCCTGTCTCAAAACTGAAAACACTGATGAAAGGTTAGGGATGTAGCTGAGTTACTAAGATCAATCTCAGGACTGCAAGAAAGGCAGAGTGGGTTTGTTCCTCTAATTTAGGGTTCCGATTCTCATTAAGATAGTTACTCATAGGTAGGATTCCTGTGTTAGTGGCTATATCTAAACATTTTTAAAATTTGTGATGAGAAACATCTTGCCTTAACTAGCTATTTTGAGTTATTAATTATTCTTCATTGTAGAAACCAAATCACTAAAAAGATCGCACAGTTTGATCAGTCTGAACCATGATAATAACTTGAGTCTTAGCATAACTGTTCTCAAGCCCTGCTTTGATTATTTTGCTTGAGTCCTAAGACATTGGAACCAAAGAGCAAGGAGTAGGCTTGCCCTGGATTGCACAGCTAGGAAGTTTCAGCAGAGCCAGAGTTCAGACCCTTGTGGTTTATTCCACCACAGGTGCTTGAAACCACTCTGCCATGGCCACGCAGCCTCCTAGGCCCTAACATAGCTGCAAGGTTCAGCATGAGACCACACCAGGCGTTAGGTTAATTTCTGCATGTTTGAGTAATGCAAAGGTTACTGTGAAGAGCATTACAGGGTGCTGACTGGTACACTGGCCATTTGACCCTCTAAGCCAACTTCCAGCAACAGTTTGGCTGCAGCTAACCACATTGCCATTTTGAAAATTCTGTTCCTCTGTTTTTTCCAATCTTCTGATTGACACTCCAACCTTCCACTGCTATCCTGAGGTGCCTGTCTTCCCTCCTGGCCCTCTTAACAGGAACTGAATGCCCAGGCACAGTTCTCTACCTTCTGCCCTGCTTTTGCCAGCCAGCACCTGCTCTACTGCTCACTACTCTTCCACTGGTTCAGCTAGAGAGCTCTTATCTCTGTGGAGGCCAGTGGTTCCTGGCGTTGACGGAGCATCAGAATCACTTGTGGAGCTCCTTAAAAGTGTATGGCCCTGGCGATTGATTTGGTAGACTGGAGGCCAAGTACGTGCATCTCAGTCAGTCTCTTGTACAGCCAGGATTGAGGACCTGTGATCTTGGCAACAGTGAGTGGTGAGTCTATCTTAATCTTAAAGAAGAAATGTTAGCTCTTCTATCGCAGGTGCTTGCTGCAGTCTCACAAGTCAGCAGGATACAGTCAGCTTTCTAATGCCTAGAACCTCACCCTTATCCTTCACAGCAGTGATGAAATTTAACATGCTTAATAATTCCTTGCCAGGCACAGGGGAGCACGGGGCCTAAAGATGAGCACCACTGTCTCAGCTCACAGTCTAGCCTAGAAGGCAAATGTGAACTCTGACACACTGTAACATTTCTCCTAACTGTAATAAGCAGGGGCTCTGAGACCCCATTTCCTCTAGGAGAGGAGAGCTTTACTGATGAGGAGGAAGGAAGTTTGCCAACGCTTCTGACAGGGGTCACACGATAATCAGAGCCTTGAAACATCAGGAGAAAGCCACATGAAGAAAGAGTTGTGGCTGTGCACACAGCATTCAGGAAGCAGCAAGGAATCTGCTGGAACAGGATCCCAAGGTAGCCTTAGGTGATAAGGCTGAAAAGGCAGAGTGAGACAGGTGGTTAACCTGCATCTAGAAGTAAGCTGCAAATTAGTTACCACTAAGCGCCTAGTGCCTCAAAGGAACTGATTTCCAAGAAGCCCACGGGGCGTCACTGTCAAGTTTCTTTTTTGTGGCTTATAGGAGACTGGCCCGTTGAAGTTGCTTAGGCACTGAGTGGAGTGTCATATTTGAATGTGAAGGCCACTGTGGTGACCTGCTGCTCAACTGTCAGAAACAGTGCGGTGCATCTCTAGGACAATGGTGGAGAGAAAGACAAAAGAGCAAGTGTAGAGCGTGTACATTTGTGTGTGTGAAACCCAGTAGGGTCCAGTTGCATCTTTTAAAGGTACTATGTACAGAAAACTTTGTATATGCTAATAAGCATATAGAAAACAGTGGCATGCCCAGGAATATGAGTGAAATCATGTAAAAAGAGGACTTTTTACTTTTTACCTCTATCCCCTTTATTAGAATTTTTTAACCAGGAATTTCATATTTTATAATTTGTTTAAAAAATAAAAGATTTAAATTTGACGCAAAGTTTTGCTCACCTTCAGTGTTGGTAAAATCTCTTTGACTCTCCACCCTCATCCCCACCCCTGGGCCATCACATCCAAAAGAAACAGGAGATTTCCCAATTTTCTAACATCAGATTTCCGCTGGCGTTTAGTAAACACTCGCAGTAGTGCCGTGCAAATATCAGAAACTTGGATAACCTATTTGTCCCTGTTCCTTCTCCAGTCCCACCTTAGAGTTGCTGCACTGTCCAGCTCACTCTGTTTTAGGACTTTTGCCTTAAATGTCTGCTTCGACCCATTTAAATGGAGCAAATGGCTGTGGCAGCAGTGCAGTGAATGTGAGCCTGCGCTGGAGAGTGCAGTGGGGAGAACTTCCTTTCTGCCTGAAATAATAACTGTAATCCTGCTCTAGAGCAGGAGAGTGAGGCCCACACAGGGCTCCATGGACAGGTCATTTTTATGAAGTCTTTTCCAAAGAATTACTTTGGTTGACTCTAAATATGTGGTTGGTGAGAAGTATTTAGGTAAAAGTCAATTTGTAGACTTTCTCTACAAGTTTTAAGTCCAGACTGCTTAAGTAGTGAAAAGCATAGAAGGATAGGGTGGGATAAGTTACTACTTGCAAGTCTTTATTCGTGCTAAAAGAGAGATGGCACGGTCATATGAGTGCATCCTAAATTCAGTTGTGTATAAATGCAATTCAGTAACTAAACTGAATTAAATATCAGGTTTACAATTCAAAGACTGAGAAATAGAAACCCTTGTTTGTTATTTAAAGACAAGAATACTGTTTTAGAAAGCTCAGAAGGAAAATAAGAAAATAATATGTCTATAGGGAAGCCTGAGAGTGAAGAAGCACATTTGTAAGAGTTTGCCTGGCCAAGCATGGTGGTCCTGATTATATAATCCCAGCACTCTGGGAGGCTGAGTCAGGAAAATAACAAGTTCCAGCCTGGGCAATTTAGTGAGCCCCTGTGTCAAAATGAAAAAGGACTGAGGATGTAGCTCAGTGTAAAGGGAGGGGGTTCAATCCCCAGTGCTGTACCACCCCCTGTATTTGCTGTTGTATGTAAACAAAGAGGCAAGAGTACTTAAGAGACCTGTTAAGGAACTGTGTTTAATACAAGTGGAAAAATGAATCAGAGATGAGCAGCTGTGCCCAAGTCACACAGGAAGGGACTCTGCCATGTTTTAGACCTATGTGCTTCCGTTTACAGGGCCTCTTTTTCCCTAGCATCCATCAAGATTATACACAGTTCTCATGACAGCTCTGCTTAACAGCCTGGCTTACTGTTATCCTCTCTGAAGTGCTTGTTAAATATGCTGTAAAGCACCAGTACCTTAGAATGTTTGTCACTGTTAAAATGGTAGAAATGTGAATCTGTATTAGTATAGGAAATGTTCATGATAGATTAAGAAGCAGGTTGTGAATGACCAACATCTAGCTATGTGAAAAATGCTCATCACTAATAATGGGGGTGGGGGGGTAAATTAAAACCACAATGAGGTATCATTTTACCTGTTGGCTTTTATCAAAAAGATAAATGAGCCCAGCCGTCACTGCTGGGGCTACAGCCAAGGGAGATGAAGTCAGCGTGAGGGGAGATGAGTGCACACCAGTGTTCACTGCAGCCAGGCACCAAAGCCAAGATCCGGGATCAGCCTTAGCGTCCATCAACAGACGAGGGGATTAAAATGTGCCTGTATTCACTGTGGAATACTGTTGAGTCTTTACAAAGGATAAAATTATGTCATTTGCATTAACATGGATGAATCTGGAAGACATTCAGAGAAACAAGCCAGGCACAGAAATAAAAATATTTCATGATCTCACTTATATAGGATCTAAATAAGTTGAACTCAGAAGCAGAGTAGATTCGTGGTTACAAGGTGGGAGGTGGGAGGGAGAAGAAGGCAAATAGGAAGACAGTCAAAGTATTTCAAATCAAGTTCAGGGTCTGCTGTGCAGCACAGTGACCATAGTTAATAATGTATGATACACACTACTTGGAAATTTCTAAGAGAACAGATTTTAGACATTCTCAGTATAAAAGGGGGGGTGATTAATATGTTTGTTACCTTGGTTTAGTCTTTCTGTAATGTATACATATGTCAAAACATCACATTGTCCCCATTAAATATATACACTACATTTTTTAAAATGATGTAGTGACTAAAGGTTATGTGGCAGTATACACGTACGGTCTCATGTGTGAAAAGTTGAGGTGTGCAGTGTGTAGTGCAGCCACAGATGCAGAAACAGTGCTCACAGTGGTTGACCTGGGTGCTCTGAGCTCTTTTCTTTGTATTATCTATACTCTTACAAGTTACATTGTACTGCAGGGTAATTGGGAAGCTGGCCAGGAACGGACAGGAAAATGCTGAAAGAGTATGATAAAGATCCAGTGATTTATATAACCTCACTGGCCAATAGGCCTTTAGGTGATTAAGTTAGCTATTGTTTTCCTTAATGAGAATTGAGGGGCTTTTCCATGGCATTCGCTTCTGATTTGTGTGCCACCCTCTTGGTTTTTCAGTAGCAGTGCCGAGCACCCAGAGCACGCCCGCTAAGGCACCCAGGGTGAAGAGCAGCCCGGCGCTGTCCTCCCCGTCGTCCGCAGCGTGCGCGCCCAGCTGTGCCGGGGACCTCCCGCTGCCTTCCAACACCCCCACGGCCCCCATCAAAACCCCGCCCGCCAAGGCGCGCTCCCCCGGCAGCAGGAGGGGCGCAGTGTCCTCTGCCTCCCCCAAGCCGCTCTCGTCTTTCAAGATGTCACTTAGAAACTGGGTGACCCGAACACCTTCCTCGTCGCCGCCCATCACTCCACCTGCGTCTGAGACCAAGACCACGACCACGACCACGTCATCTCCGAGAAAAGCCCTCATTCCCGTGAGCCAGAAGTCGTCGGTGGCGGACTCCTGCTCCGAGTCCAGGAACAGGGTGAAGCGGCGGCTGGACTCGAGCTGTCTGGAGAGCGTGAAGCAGAAGTGTGTGAAGAGCTGCAACTGCGTGACGGAGCTCGACGGCCAGGTGGAAAACCTCCACCTGGATCTGTGCTGCCTTGCCGCAACCCAGGAGGAGCTTGGTAAAGACGCCCTGGGGCCGGCCAAGGCCGAGGGCGCCGCCCCGAGCACCTCGGAGCCGCCCTCCCCGGTCAGCCCCTACGCCTCGGAGGGCTGCGCCGCGCTACCTCTGCCGCTGCCTCTGCCGCTGCGGCCGTGCGGGGAGGGCTCGGAAGTGGCGGGGAAGGAGAACAGCTCCCCGGAGAACAAGAACTGGTTGTTGGCCATGGCAGCCAAGCGCAAGGCCGAGAACTCCTCCCCGCGCAGCCCCTCGTCCCAGACGGCCGCCTCCAGGAGGCAGAACGGAAAGACCTCGCCCGGCCTGGTAAGTCGCAGTCGGGACAGAGTTTGTAACTTGAAGAGGGCCAGGCACATGCAGATCTCTTTTTCAAGTCAGAGCCCTGAAAGAAAACAAATAAATCTATTTATTCTTGAGGTCACCAAATTTAGCACATGAAATACAGGACAAATTTGTGTGGGACTTTTAAAAACTTACTAGGTAAATTTGTCTGAAACTCGTGTGCCAGGGTGTCTGGTACTTTACCGGGCAACCCTATTTACACCCATTAGAATCCACTGTCAGGGCTGCTGCTCCTCGGTCTTCTTGCCCGATCACTAAAGCTTTCCTCATAAAATAAAAATAAGTAAAATGTTCCTCATGCTCCACAACATCAATTCAGAAATCTCTCTCCTCCTCCCTGTGAGACAGTGTGCTCTCCTTTTTTGGTAGATAAAGCTGTCATTCTTGGGAAGGGTGCCAGCATCCTTAAGTAGATTTTCAGTTTGCATTACATTTTATTCTTTAAAATAAAATGAAGTTTAGATACTTACAAAGCGATTAAAGCATAGAATCCTTCTGTTATGGCCAGTCCTTACAGTTGTGTTGCCCACACCAGTGTTCTTAACACCGTATCTTTCTAGGGAGCTGGGGGAGGCTGTGGGGAATTGAACCCAAGATCTCAGGTGCCCAGGCTCTCCTCAAACTTATGATTCTCCCACCTTAGCCTCCAAGTAGCTGTATATCCAGCCTTTTAAACGTTCTGCATTTGAGCATATTTATCTTTTTAGACCTCATACTTCATTGGTTGACGTAATATTTAATTAGATAATGTCAATAGCAGATTGGCTGGCGGAAATCCTTTGCCATCCTTAACAAGCGTATGATTTATTATCAGGTGGAGGCAGAAGGAGCCATGAGCACTGGGTGAGCTACAGGCACTAGTCAGAGGGAGCAGAAAGCTTACCTTAGTCCGTGTACAGTCCTGGGGAGATGGGTTAGAGAAGCTGCCGTGGTGGCTCGTGATAGCTCTTGTTCCGTGCTGGGGAAAGTGGTGGGGTGATGGAAAGACAGTCTGAGAATCACAGTCTGCACATCTGCCCTTTAAAAGTGTGGAAGCTGGATACTCTTAGGCCAGGTCTAGTTTAAAAAGTATTCATATCCCTCACCTGTTATGAAACCTCTCATATAATTTTAGGAAAAACAAACTAGAAATAGTTTAAAGCTATCAGTGCACAGACTGTAACCAAGGCCATGCTGCGTGCTATGGGGAGGAAAACAAGTGCTCCGTGCTTTTCTTTCCCGCTCAAAAGTCCTGACTACTCTTTGCCCCTATGCAAAAATCCTATTTTTTAAAAAGCAATTTCATGAAGAATTATTTTCACTAATACATAGATCTTTAAAGTTTTAAATTGATTGTGGTGGCAGATTCCTGTAATACCAGCACTCAGGAGACTGAGGCAGGAGGATCACCATGAGTTTATGGCCAGCCTGGCCTCAACAGCGAATTCAAGGCTAGCCTGGACTACATGGCAATACCCAATGTCAAAAAAAACTGGAAAAAAGAAAAACTTTAAGAATAGTGTAGTGGTCAGTATGTATGTAGTATTTATTTAGTTTTTTTGAGGCAGGCATTCGCTATGCAGCGCAGGCTGGCCTTGAACTCATTTGTGTCCCAGACTGTCCTTGAACTTGCAGCACTCCTCCTGCCTCAGCCTCTGAAGTGCTGGAATTGTGCACCATCACACCTGGCTTGGTCTTTATTTTTTGAAGCAAAGGTTGTTTTGCTGTTTTGTTTTTTTGAAGCAAGGTCTCACTATGTAGTCCAACCAAACCTTGAACTCACTGTGTAGCCCAGGCTGACCTCAAACTCATGGCTGCCCTGCTGCCTCAGCCTCCCACAAGCTGAGATTACAGGCATGCACCATCATGCCTGTCTGAAGCTCAAGTTTTTGTTTTAAAGTAATTTTTATGTGATGATAATGAAGAAATATTTACCAGGTTTATCAGTTGAGGAATTTGCTGATTTATTTCAAAGGATGTGATTGAAACTGCATTAGTTCCTATGAGGAGTCTTCACTGGTAAATACTTTCATAAACTATTTTATGATAAATCAACCAAAAGAGACATTGCTGTCAAAAGTATTTGGGACTGAAAGCTGGCTGACTAGTCACATTTCTAGGTATCTAAATTAAGGCACTGTTAGTGCTAACTTGCTGGTGTAACTCTGAACTTTGTCTTGGGCAGTCTCTGAAAGGTAAATTTTCTTCTAGGTCACCATCACTCCCATCTCCATGAGGAAAATCTGTACATACTTCCACAGAAAGTCCCAGGATGACTTCTGTAGTCCTGAACACTCGACGGAGTTATAGCTTCTGACCCGAGTGGGTTAACTGAACTCTGGTCCACTAACCCAAAGGAAAAGAATTGACTCTTTCTGGTCTTCATGAAGTAAATTTGTTACTTGGTAGCATTTTGAAAGAAGATTTTTTGCTTTTTAAATTACCCATCCTTTTTCCAGTGAAGATATAACCAGTTCACAGAGCCAAAACTACGGACCAAATCCCTGGTCCCGACGCTGGTGCACACGGTGGAGCATGTCCCAGAGAGTGCGCTGTGGAGTGCGTGCCGAGGAGAGCACGTCGGGGCAGTGGCCGCTGGAGAAGTCCCTGCGGACCCCATCTCTGCCCAGCCTCACCAGCATCATCATATTTGAAATATATGATCTTTCTCTGTGCTTTTGTGTGTGTTTTCAATATGTATGAAAATATGATGTTCAGATAAGTACATTTATACTGGTTCAGTGTTAAAATATAATCTCTTGAGCTAAAGTCATCTTGCCTTTAAATGCAAACTCTGAGGAAGAGGACAGCAGTAGAACTCTGGGTTTGTCTTTTTTGCCAACAACTCCCCTGTGAGACTAAAGGGTCCCATATTTTTCCTAAGCAGTCCTCTGTTAGCAATCCAGCATTACTTCTATAGGTTTTGATTTTTCTACTTCTTAGAGGAAGACGTTTTATAAAATCAGTAATCAGACACTAAAGAGGGGTTGGGTTTGAATTTAAGTGCAGTCCTCAATTCCTTGAAGCTGCAGTTTAAGTCATCAGATCTTTTTTTTCTTTTTTTGGTACCGGGGATCAAGTTTATGACCTTGCGCTTAGCAGGCAAACACTTGAACCACTGAGCTAAATCCCCAGCTCTCAGATCTTAAGCTTAATAATTTTATAAAAGATTGATCGTCTTATAAAGGAATTGAAAATCTAGAACCTAAAAAAAAAGTTGACTTTATGTTTATAAAAACAATAGCTGTCCACTGTACCCCTGAGCAAAAAACACAAAACTTTCTCTAGATACTACTTAAAACACAGGGTGTATCAACTGCAAAATATCTTAAATGTCTCTCCCTTAAGTAACAACTACACATTGGTCATTTTGAAATAGGCTTGTTGTATAGTTTCACTTTGTGGCCTCATGAAAAGCTGGGAAGAGTTCCCTTCCAATGATGAAACTTGATGCATTTTCTTCATATCCCAAAGCACTGATAGACTTTACTCCTATCTTAAAATCTATTATTAATGAAAACTTTTTCATTCACTTGCAGTCTTAAGTTTGTAACTACCACGACTGCATAGGTTAAGCAAAACCAAGCACCCCATAGCCCCAACTGACTGTTTAGGAAATGTACTGACATTTGGTGTTTGGTTTTTGAGTGCTAGCCATGTGTTATTTATGACCAATCCCTGCCAACAGTGCTATCTGTCATTTTGAAAGCCACTGGGGGGTAAGGGGAAGCCCATGATAAAGAAGGATCAGTTGAGTAGAGTTTGGAATTGTGTTTGTAACTCTGCACCTCTTCTGATAGTGCTTGGAGTGAAATTGGGGTAAATGTAGCTGTCTGAACCTGCCGGGCATCTCACTGGGTATAACAGGTCCCACTTGGAAAGCTAATACTTCCACTGGGTACTAAAAGTCGAATGTAATGAGACAGTAATTATTCCTGCCTGTGCTAGTGTCAGTCGTTGAGCTTATCTTGAATAATAAAGCCTTTACCTTATCTGATGTTCTTATCTGAGCTTGTGACTTAACTGAGAAGCAGTTCACACAAGAGAACTATAATGGTAATCAAGAATCCCTTCTACTTAGTCACTGAATAAAATTTGTTTATTCCAAAGGATATAATCTAGTTCAAACTGAAAGAGGTTTCAGTGAAGTACATCTTGGTTAGTCATACCTTGAACATTTGACATGGCTTGGATTACTTGAAGGAGGGTTGGGTGGTGTAGTTCTTTTCTAAACAAGTATTTTCAGGCCAAACTTTTCCATTTGAGTACATTTCAGGCGCTATCGCTGTGATACTGTATTAGTTTCCTTTCAGCTCTTTCAGCACAGGCCCTTGGTTAACTAATTAGTCCCTATAAATGTCTTAATCTGGGCTGCATGTTTAGCTGATGATGCCTCAAGACCATTTGTATCATCCTGGTGTTGGGGTTTGGAAGCGGGGGCCAGCCATGCCTAGCCATACCCCAAATAGCTAAAAACTGCACTAAGACTTTGGGCACCTCATGTAGGAGCCTTTTTTTTTTTTTAATGTGGATGACCAGGGATCACTTTAAGTGTATGTGTGTGCGCATGCATTGTTTTAATCCCGGTTTAAAGCATGTTCTCTCATGTGTCTGTTCACCAGAAGCTTTTTGAGAACCTATCAAGCAGACACCTAGCTACGCTTTTTTTCTATGTATTTTTATTTTAAAGGGAATAAAACAAAATGAAAAGCAGTGATAAGATAGTAGGAAATCTATAATAGTTACTATATTGCATATTGTTGACCTCTAAATAGTTGCTCAGACTACTGGCATTAGGCTGGCCCAGTCGGGGGCTTAGCTTTCCTTCCTGGTTCTCCCTGGTCCTTGCTCTGGCTGGCTCACAGGCGGGGCCTTAGTTTCCTTCCTGGTTCTCCTCAGTCTACGGTCCAACTGTACACTGCTGCTCTTACGTCTTTTCGTGCTTCCCCAGTCCAAGAAGTCTCAGGGTTCCTTCCCCGCTGCTCCTAAAGCAAGACCAACCAGTTTGCTAGCACCAGCACCACAACTAGTCAATAGAGGCAGCATTTTTCAAATGTGTCAGGAGAGAGATGGTGAGAATGCAGCATTAGACTGTTAATGGCCTTACTATAGCAATTCACAGGTGGTACCTGCTTCATCTATAAGGGCCCCAGTGGAGACCGCAGGCCTTGGTAATGCAGTTAGGCTGTAGCTTTTCCACAGACCTCACTGCTTCTTACACAAGTCTACATAGGAATTCTTTGGCCTAAATTTGGATCGTGCCACATTACAGATTAACCAGTTTACTCAAGAAATCCTTGGAGATCCTGCATGGTGCCTCAGCTCTTTCAATGCTGGTTGGAAGTTCTAGGCAGGCCTAACAGTGTTTTGTTGAGCTTGAGATGAATTTAATGCTTTACTAGATCCGATGCCAGGAATACAAGCCTAACTTGTTACACAGTAACCATTTTGTCATCTAAAGTGATGGAAAAACCTGTTTGTGAGCCACATTTAAATGCATGGTTAAATGTGCAAGGGTTGTTAAGGAAGGATGAGGACTAAATTCAGCCGTTAAAAAAAAATCACCTGAGCACGGCAAGCAGCTTGTTCGGGTCCCTGTGCCTACAGTGAGCAACCACAACCCAGATGAGAAGTATTACGTTAAATAGGCTGGTTTCATTCCACACGCCCACCCCTCTCCTTTCCCCGCTAACCCGGGAAAGAAGATGGCATGGCTATATAACTGAGTTCTTTATTTTTTAACTTCAAACCTTTAATATCCCACTTACTCCATTTCTTTCTAAGTTCCTTAACTTGCTGCATGGCAAGTTTTGACATTCTCAATAACTGGATCCAAGCCATTTTGTAGATTATCAATAGCACAGGCACATTTCAAAAACACCTTCTGTTGGAAGGACCTCAACTGAGCCAACGTTTGTTTATTTGTCACCCGGAGCCACACCCCACTTGAGGCACCAGGCTTGCAAATATTCTCCCCTTTTCAGTTGGAGGAGTTACTTTATGGGTGCCACTCGGATAGGCTCAGGTCAGCATCCCAGAAAGACAAATCAGATTTCCAAGTCCCTTAAGTAAAGTTACTTATCAGTGGATATTAAGCAGCAAATGCCTCTTAGATGTGGGCTCTTTCCTCCCGGAATGTAATTCCCTGCTGCTTAAAGCACTTGTAATGTTTCAAAGTGTCATGGTTTGGGTCTTAAATGTCCCGCAAAGGACCCTATATTAGCAGGTTAGCCTGGCCCACGGTTCTGGTAGGTAGTAGAACCTTGAAGAGCCGGGGCCTAGTGGAAGGAGGTTAGGTCATTGGAGGGACCCACGGAACCCCAGCACTCTGTCTTTGCCGCTTGGTCACTATGAGGTGAACAGGCTTCATCTGCCATGATCTTCTATGTAGCCCGGAGTCAGTGGAGCCAAGCAGACGTGTTTGTCACTGTTGAAAATCTTACTAATGCGAAGTGAAATGCTTTTAATCCTTACAGGGTTACAAGTAATGGTTGAAAACATGATAGATCCAGACTGCCTAGCTTCGAATCCGACCCCTAGCTCTGTGGCCTTGGACAAGTTACTTCAACTCTCTGTAAATCAGTTTCCATTCTGTAAAATTATACGAGGTAGTTATTACGTGCAAAGCTTTTAGGGCAGTGCCTGGCACATGATAGCTAACATTTATCGAACAGTTACTCTTAACTATTATTCTCAGAAGATACAGAGAGCGGGAGTTATTATCTGTATTTGGTAAGTGAAATAAAGTTTCAAACAATTAACTCATTCCTATTCCTTTTCCACTAAAGCTCCAGTTTGTGAAGATATGGAACTGAATCACCTGGGAAGCTTTTCCTTTTTAAACTTAATATGTGGTGGCACACACTTGTAATCCCAGCACTTGGGAGGCTGAGTCAGGAGGATCACTGCAAGTTTGAGACCAGCCTGGGCTACAGAGTGCACTCAAGGCCAGTCTGAACTGCATAGTGAGACCCTGTCTCGAAAAGACAAAAAACACCATAATATGACCAGGCTTCCCAGTCCAAGCACTTTTCTAAAAGAAGTAGGCCTGTAGGACAAAAAAAAAAAAACCCTCCAGTCCCTCCAGTCCTTGAGATTCATGACGATCCTACCACAGACACATGCAAATTAGGGAGGTGACTTCATGGATGCCTGCAGCCAGACATGGAAGAGGCTACAAGCTGCAGATCTGTATCCCAGGCTGGAAGCAAGACAGCCCACCCTTCCATTCCTGACAGCCTGGGCAGCTCTGCTGCGTGGTGCCCGCAGCGATCACCTTTAGAGAGGAAGCCGGGCCCCTGGTCACTGGTTAGGCTGTCGGGCTGTTGGGCCGGGGAGCAGGTGGATGAGGTCAAGCTCAGGATGGGCCATATTGCTCTGTTTGTATCTGATTTTTCTTTTTAGGCTACAAAAGATGCAAATATCTGGTTGAGAAATATTGGGTAGACTCTTGATCCTTTGCTCTTACTAAATCAGCCTCTTCCCTAGACTCCTCCTTTTGGTGCCAATAATACTTGTTGCCATCATCACATTGGTGCCAGTACCAGCCATGAGAGTTGCTTTCACATTTGGTGGGCACAGCCAACACTGGGGGTTCAGTTGGTATCTAAGCATCAAATGGATGCTGACACAGAGACTGTGCAGGGCCCTGGTTTCCAATTTACGGGCACTTACAGAATGTGACGTCCTCTCATTAGGAGCTGGCATCTGCTTCTCTAAAAATACTCTTGGCACCTGGATCTTCTTCATGAATTTGTGCCAAATGAAAATGCAAAGGGCTTTTTCTTTTTTCTGTTAAAGACTTGCTTAAAGTCAAGGTCTGAAAGTGATTATACAAATCAGCCCTTTCCTGTAGCAGTATATTACCAGATGATGTATGTTACTGAAACAAAAATTTGTAAGTAAACCATCTGGCCCTGCTACGTTGATGTGGGATGAGCAAATATTATCATTCCATATCACTTGGACCTTCAGTGCCTCTCTGAACTTAACTTCCCCTTTTTTTCCATCTCCTGTAATATGCTCAGACCCAAGTTCCCAAGAATTACTTGGAAAGAAGCGTACCAGAGGGATTTACTAAATGTGGCTGTGTAATAACTTATTAACGTTTTAGGAACCAAAAAAAAATCACCAGAAAACCAAGGGACCAGTGGTACCCGCATAATGGATCCACATTCAGATCAACTATCAATGTCCAGTTGGAAGTGCTGCTTTCCAAAAACCGCCTTGGACTTAGCTTTAAATGGGAGTCAGAGAATCAGAACCCCAAGCCCCATGACTTCACAAAGATCCTGGCTAGAAGGCAAGTTGAGATGAATGTTAATATCTTCAGGGTGGTTTTGATAAACACTTCTCGGCTCCCTAATTAAGGCGTGAGCCTTCAGCCTTGAATTGCCTCGACTGTAATTGCCTGAGTCTGCAAACCTATCTGCTAAAACCAAGCATGTAAGTGACAAAGTCTGGCGTTATCAGTGGAGAGCCAGTCGGGTGAGGAAAGATTGGATGTGGTTCCTCTGGGGATTAGGAATGGTTTCCGTTCCACCCGACTCTCCTGTACAGTAAATTTAGTAAGATGCACAAAGAGAGGACCCCATGGAGAGCAGCTTGCTAATTCGAGTTGTCCTGTGGTGTCTTCTTGCCTTCCTGTTCTCTTCTGCAGCGTTTCTAACCCATTCCCTTTCTCGTGTCATTTAGGCTGAGCAGCGTGTGAAGGGCTATGGACTCAATTTCCAATGGGCCAGTTCATTGTACTCTGTTTTGTGGCTGCGGGCATCGTCTCGCATGCCTGCCCTTGCTGGCCACCCTTCCAGGAAGGATGGATAAGGTGAGCCCAGCACAAACGCTGAGCACAAGCCCATGGTCAGCCTCACTATGTAACACAAAGGCTTTCTCAGAGCTGCCTTCTTTCCCTTTTCTGCCTTTCTAACCTCTTATAGTCAAATTTATAGCTACCTATGATAGCTTTGTAAGTGGATGTAATTATTCCCATTCACAGATAAAGAAACTAAAGCACGGGTTAAATAACTTGCCCAAGAGCACTTAGACAAGTGGCATCTTATAGATTGATGTGACTCAAAAGCCCATGATCCTAATTCTCGTCCTATATTCCTCCCAGGAAGGGGTCTGCTGCCACCCCCCACCCCACCCCCAGTTGAGTACGTGTTGTCCATTCTATGCACCTTCCATAGAGAACTCTCAAAATGTTACACTTTTCCCATTGGAGTATCACAAGAAAAAACATTCCTCCCTGTGACAGGAAACCATGCCTAGCTCTAGGAAGAGGGGCTGTGCAGGGCTGGAGGCTGGAATCACAACTGCAGACATGTTCTCAGGACGAGAAATCGGCAAAACAGGTCAAAGAACAAAGCCCAGAAGTTACAATCATTTAGGAAAGAAAAGGTGGCAAAAAGCTGATTCACAAATATGAAGACAGAATAAAATATGACACACATGCCCTGTGACCCCCACAGCTCCACTGCAGACCCTAAGAAAGCTCACGCGTGTGGAGGAGGATGTGTAAGTTTGTTGGGGCAGCAGTGTTTATAGTAGCCACAGGCTGGATACTGTCCAAAGGGCCACCTGTAGGAGAATGAATAAACCTTGAGATGGCCTTACCACCACTGTGATGCAATAAAATGAAGAACAGACCAGCTCCAGGCGACAGTGTGAATGAGTATTAGCGCTTCAAGCATAAGCAGCAAGAAACAAAAACATCTACGTAGTATAATTCCCTTCAGATCACGTGTTAACAGAAAAGAAGCAATACTAAACTAGCATTAAGGGGTGTGTACGTGGGTGGTGAAAAAACCAAGGTGTAATTATTACAATAAATCCAGACAATGCTTCCCTCTGGAGCGGTGGGCTTAGGAGGTAACAGGAAGTGTTTTCTAGGTTACAGCCGGGTTCTGTCTCACGCTCTTTGGTGGTGTTTGTGCTGTAATTATATCTTGCATTTGTATCTCATGACTTTTTCTGTATATATTTTATGTTTCACATTGTTTTTAAAGACTTTTTAAAAAAGAAAAAAAGACCGTATAATTCTCTAGACAGGCAAGTGGTAGGCGTGGGAGAATTCTAGATACAGGAGGTCATTACAACCCTTCAAAGAGAATAAATAAGTTACTGGGATGCCGCGTGGGACCTTCTTGTTGCTTTCTAGGAGAAAATGAGAATTCTCTGCTCCCCCAAAGTGAAATAAACTTACTTTCCTCTGCTTTGCCATCAAGGTTCAGGATGGCCCTTCAGTTTAAATGAAAAGAGCCACGCTTTCCACAAACCATGCTGCAGCCCAGGCATAGGGTTTGGGATTTTTGTAACTCGGCTTGAGCCGTTGTCGGCAGGGTGACCCCAGAAGGGTCTCGCAGCATTACCAACACCACAGCGTTTGTGGCCTTTCAAAGCCCAGTACCAGGGGCACCTCTTTTCCCTTCCCCATTCTGGTATTTGTGTTCTGTTTCCAAGATCATCCATTAAATGGAGGTGGAAATGGACCATAGAAATCATATTCTTAGCCAGACATCTGGTGCATGCCTGTAACCCCAGCACTCTGGGAGTCTGAGGCCAGGAAATTGTGAGTTCAGTTAATTAATAGAATGAACGTGTATGTGCTCAGTGCAAAGGTCCTGGGTTCAATTCTAGTATCTAAAACAAGCAAAGTAAAAAGAAGAACAAGAAGAAGAAAGAAAGAAAGAAAGAGAAAGATAGAACTTATTTTAAAGATGCAGTAGGGCTGGAGATTTAGCTCAGTGGCATAAGCACCTGCCTGGCAAGCGCAAGGTCATGAGTTTGATGCCCAGTACCAAAAAAAAAAAAAAAAAGCAGTAATCAACCTGTGCGAGATTCAGCCATTCCGAAGCTTTGTGACTGCTTTGTGACTCAGCACTCTGAGCAGTCACAAAGCTTCGGAATGGCTGAATCCACTCAGCAGGTCCACATTCTTTGCATGCCAGCCATCCAGTCTGTTACTCATTCTCGTAAATCCAATCCTGCTTTGTTCAGGTGTTTCCTCTGCCTGGAATAGTTTCCCCCCCTTATTCCTGCCTTTAAAGTTCTCATTTTTAACGTCCAGTTCAATGCCTCCCCTGCTTCCTATGAGACGTATTCACAGATTTTCCTAATTAAGCTTTCCTTCCACTCAGCCCATCACGCCTGTTCAAACGCTGTCACGGTGCTTATCACATCTGTCTCAGTGTTATTTCTGTATTTCCTCTGATAAATTGTACTTTCCTTGATGTCAACGGTTCTTGTTCACTTCGGCACATTCAGTGCTGTGCTAGCGCTGTTCACTCTCAAGACAGCTGATTTTCAAATATTCAGGAACATTGTGAGCTGATTGTTACATTAGTTCCTGAAATCAGCTGTAGCCAGAGTATTTACACCATGGAAATAGGCGAGAGCCGTGAATCCTGCCACATAACCCATGCTTGTGCCTGTCACAGTTTTTGCATGGCAGTTGCAAGATGCGTTGCTAAGGTTTGAATGCCCCCCACCTCAAATTCATGTGTTAGAATCGTACTCTCCAAACACCTATGCTAAGAGTATTTGGGGTAGGAGACTCTGGAAGATAATTAACTTCTTTCCCTGAAAATAAGACCTAATTGGAAAATAATCAGCCTTGAAAACTAGCGATCAAACATAGCAACCCCAGTCAGCCTAACCTCGCCTTACCTGCCTTCCAGATCAGCCGCTGAGCAAGAGAGTATTGAGGGCAAGCAAGGCACGGAGAGGCTGAACGGGGCTGGCATGTTGGTCTCCAGTTCTCAGGGCTGGTTATCTTCCGGTTAGGTCTCAGCTTTGGGGAAACACACAGGATTAAATGGGCTCCTGAGGGTGGGACTCCGGATGGTGTCAATGGCTTTATAACGAGGCAGAGACCCATGACTGGTGCGCTTGGTCAGTCCAGGCTGATGCAGCACCAGGCTCCAGAACCATGAGCCAGATAATCGTCTAGAAAAACTACCCAGTGCCAGATATTTTACTATAATAACAGAAAATGGACCAAGACATGCAAGAAGAAGAAAGGGACCTAGGGAAAGTGTGCACCAATTAAGGGAATTCAGAGTTTCAACTCAGGAGCCCAAGAAAGCTGATCAAGATGAGAATTTAAAGGAAACCAGATTATGGGCAGTTAGCACCATCCTGCCCCTCCCAAGTGCTGCTCAATAGGATGAGGAGGGATGGTGGCCGGATCGGGCAGTAGATGTTGCTTCCTTCAAGAAGCAAAAAGCCTTCCCCTTGTTAAAGCTGTCTGCTGGACACATGCCATGTGTCAGGCCTTGCTCTGGACAAAGAGAGCATACAACCCTGTCCTTGAGTTGCTGCTGAGCCCAAGGGCAGATAAAGATAAACAGGACAGGACACATAAGTGCTCCAATGAGGACGTGACCCAGGGCCTGGGGAGCACACCGGAGTAGGCCTGGGCATCCGGGGAAGTTTCTGTCTCAAAGCCAATGCCGAGCTGAGGCAAGATGGCATGAACATGTGAAGACACGAAGGAGAGGGGTCTTTGCAGGGCACTGTGGGTAATTCCAGTGCCCCTGACAGCTAGGACAGAGGGCACACACAGAACAGCAGGAAGCTGGGCGGGGTGGTGCATACCTGTAATCCCGAGCACTTGGGAGGCTGAGGCAGGAGGATCACTGTAAACTCAAGTCCAGCCTGAACTACGCAGTGAGATTCTATCTTAAAAAAAACAAAAGACAAAACAACAATAACAGAAAGAGATAGAGAAGAGCAGGAGATGAGGTTGCATAGGCAGCTGGGGTAGGACACCGGGCCCTGGGCTTTATTACATGATGTGTTATAGAATATTATATGTATATGCACATTTACAGTTACTTCTGAAGTATAATTACCATGCCAAAGGTCTGACAAAAGCTATTGCCTCAGATGTGACAACTCATTTTAGAAAGCTGTACCATACTTAAATGTGAAAAAATTTGGGCAGAGATATAAAGGAAATTGAGAAAATTCACCCAGAAACAAGGCCTTCAAAATCATCTACAGAAAACAAAGAGACAAGGGTGGGTATTGGGACTACAGAAAGAAAAGAGACTTCTATTTAGGGTATCTCAATATACCCCAATAGCAGTAGGGTACCTCAGTATACCCCAATAGCAGCAGGCTGCTCTTACTAAGTACTGTGCCACCAGAAGGCACAGGGGCTGGGAGTGTGGCTCAGCGGTCGAGCACTTGGCCGCCATGTTTGAAGCCTAGGTTCAGCCCTCAGCTCTGCAGAATCCACCGCAGCCCTGTTAAGGGTATCATTATTTTTCTCATTTTACAGATGAAAAAACTAAACTTCTTGGCATTTAATCCTTTACACATAGAAGCCAATGTGTGGTAGAGGAAATCTGGCGAGGATCACCAGCCTTCCAGCCAGTTCATGTAGGAATGGCTTTAAATAACCCTCACAAGCATTGTAACGTCTTTTGGGCTCTCCAGAGGAGAGACCAGGACGCTGCAGCTGAACAGATCCAGACTTGGGGTGCACGGGCTTGTGAGGGGAGCACATCTTGGGGCCAATGCAGTGAGCCCCAAGGAAGAGGAGAATAGGAGGATGCCCTGAGGATCCAGGCACACCCTGAGTTCTAAATCATTGCTGTGTGGTCCAAAGCAACCAGAAATAACAGAGTCAGGAGGCAAATATAATAAATACATGCAATTAGGAGTGAACAAGGAATAGTGAAAAAGATTGCTGAACTGTGCAAGGGCTCTGCTAAGAGTCAGCCAACTTTCAAGGGAATTCATTGGAGAAGCAATATAATGTCCCAGATCTGCTGACCTCAGCTCTGCCAGCTACTGATTCTGAGACCTGATGCTAGTCACTGAATCTCTCTGAGCCTCGGTGTCCTCATGGAAAAATGGGAAAGGAAACACAGGAGTCTGCTTATCACAGGGTGTACATTCCATGCCCCCAGCGAAGCCCATGTTACTATTTCCACATATGGAGCAGGCTCAGGAAAGGGGCAGACACGCGTGGTCTTGGTGGAACCATTCCTCTTGAGTTCGGGCACCACAGAGAGCTTGTACATTTCCTGCGATCTGGCAATGGGGCCAAAGAAAACCGAGGAACAGGGTACCCAGGTGGAAAGTCAGCAAAAAAAAAGCAACTGGGGGGAGGGAAAGCAACACAGGCACCTGGATGTGTCAGCCCGGGGCGACCAGCTGCAGGTGGAGGGAGCAGAGGATGCTGGGAGGCTGAGCAGCGAGGGGGCAGAGAGCAGGAAGCACCTAGGTTCCTAGGTATGAAAGAGGGGTCGTGAGCATCTGAGATGGCGAGAGCCATGCAATGCCCATATCCAAAGGATATCTGTCACCGTAAGTGACAACTTGGGCAGAATGGAGGGTCATCAGCAGTTTTTATAAAACAAGAGTGAAGCCAGGATCTCAGGAGTGTCAAAAGCAGGCGACAAGGATGAAGGGCCACTGGAGGGAGCCCAAGGCGGGCTGGAAATCAGGCTGCTGAGTGACTTGGGTAGGAAGGAAAATGGGGAGGTGTACAGAAGAGGGGGAGGGGAGGCCAGGAGAATGGGGCAGGCCAGGTGTTCCTGGGGGATGAAAAGGTGGGGAAATGGGGAGGTAAGGAGTGGGGGTTGCCAGGCATCAGGTGCTGTCCAGCCCAGGGGCAGGAGACACCTACAGAAGCCCAGGGAGTGAGCTGGGAGCACCGTTGCACTAACAGGTCACTGCTCTGCTGGGAGTGGGGAGCCAGGTCATGCCCTTGTACAGCCCAGCCTGCGTCCCCTGCATGCTGAGGGTGGGTTTGCAGGACCCTGCCCTGCAAGCAGCTGGGACTCCTGGGTCAGTGTCCTGCCTGTTCTACTTCTGTACACGTGAGCCACTGAGAGACGGCTCCAAGGCAGCACCAGGGGCTCCCAGGGCACGGAGGAAAAGTAAGAAGCAGAGTTTGGCTCCTTATTTTGGGAGCTGTCGTCAAAGTTTCTGTGGGCCTGACCCTCAACGACAGCTCTCCTTGCCAACCTACGTGAGCATGTGGGCACTGGCTGAGGTGCACAGAGCTGCGGGCCCTGCAGGACAGAAGGTGGGGAGTTCTGAGTCCTTGCTTCTTTAAGGAAACTCACCTGGTCAGTCTATTTCCTCTGGCCAACTGGGCTGGAGCCTAACTGGAAGTTCCTTAGGAGTGAGCCGGGCTTTCTCTCTCTGCTCCCATGGTCTCTCAAAATTACCATGAAATGAGCAAGACCGAGAGCACAGGTGCAAACACTGTGCTCCAAACCCCAGCTGTGAGGTATTCTGATTGAGCCGGCGAGCGCCATTTCCAAAGGCAGGGATGCCCCGCCTTCTCCCACCAATCCCAGTGGTGCACACCTGTGACGCTGCTGGCTCTGGCTAGGACCCAACCTATTGTGGGAGCAGAGTGATACCGGTTGTCAGTTGCACACAAAGGCCACCCCTGCAACCCATGAGCACAGCCCTCTGCAGACTTGAGCTAACTGGCCCCAAGAGCCGTTCGGATAGGGCTTTAGTTCATTTCTGCTGCACAGAAAGATCTGAAGATCCTGCCCTGGGGACACTTGTGGCTCTTGTAGCTCTGGTCATCATACACCTTCACTCTTTGGAGAAAATAAATCCTATTAATTCTTTGGGATTTCGTCTCAGAAATTCAGTTTCTCTTGTATTAAGTGCCTTCATGAGATAGGAAATTGGGACCCAGTGGTTTGGGACCCCTGCTGAGACCTCCACAGCATGGCAGTGATCACAGCCAGCAGAGGCTGTGTCAGTGTGTCCACCCGCCACATGCTTTGTGCCACTGAAGACCCCACCCTGGAGTGCTGCAGGCTGGGATCCTTGCCTGTGACTGCGGTCACACTAGGGGACCTCCCAACACAGAGCTTCCTGTGGTAACCCCAACCGTGTGGGACTCCATCCAGCTCAAAGATTATTGTCTGTCGTGGTTGGGGTGATCTCTGTCGAGGTCTGTCAAGGAGGCTTCAGACTTACCTGTAGGCGGAATAACTATTTAATTCAGATCTTTGTTCTGAATTTCATTCATTTTCCAGTTCTGCAACTGGGACTTATTTATTAGCTTAAATGCAATAGCATTGAGGACCCGAGTTTCTTCATCTGTTCTCTGAGGAGCTCAGGGGTTTATGCATTATTTGGGGGTTACCCACATGGATAAGAATCTTTGCGATCTAGGGACACACACAGAAATTTTCCCAAGTCACTTAGACACAAAACGTGTGGAAGGAGATGCAGGTTTGCAGGAGCTGTGAAGCCCGTAGGTAGACGTGGGGCTCCCCAGACTCCAGGCTTTGGCTGCTGCAGACCGCGCCAGCTCCCGCACAGGGCTGCTCGCACGGGGTTCGTGAGCTTGGTCTTGATGGGGCTGAGCTGACCGCACACAGGCGCTCTTATCTCCGAACCACAGAGTAATCTCAACGGCCCAGACCTAGAAGGAACTTTCACATGTGTTCAGTTCAACCTCTTCCTTTTACAGATTATTTAAAAAAAAGGGAACAGAACACAAATGAGTCACTTACCTGAGGCCACAAGGGGCCAGGAGTAGCACCCAGGCCACACCATGGAAAGCAAAGATGCCTTTCAGTAGTGAATCGGGAACGACAGCTTGACAGGTGAGGGGGAGCAACTGATGATAATGTCCCAGCTTTTAAAGCCATGAGCCAAGGCAGCCAGATAAATGTGTGCGTGCTGATCACACATTCGTCCATTTATTCATTTATCTAAAAAAGCATTCAGTGAGCCCGGCACTGTGCTACAGGCTGTTTATGGGAAGGCTTGCACTTCTCTCAGTCCTTTATTAACAAACAATTCAGTGCCAGCGCCGCCCTCTATGGCACTGTGTATTTCTCTCACCACACATAGATACCGATTCAGATGCTGTCCACACTCAGGTCACGGCTTCGTGGTCTCTCCATGCCTCAAACTGAATTAGAAGAAGCCAGTTCTAAGGTCCTATACCATCTACAGCCAGTTTAACTCCAGGCTTGTCTTGGGTGGGCATGTGACTCTGGATTAGAGTAACTCTAAAGTTAAATACTGGGACTAAACAATGAAATTCAGCAAGAGATGCAGCACTCTTTCATGTACCTGCGTAAGCTCATACTCTATGTACCCCACCATCTTGCTCCTTCTCTTTATCCTTAATCCTTGACATTTGTTGATTGACTTGTAAACCTCATAAAATGGTTGTACTTTTAAAATGTAGATTGACCTGTAGATCTCACCTGTGCCTCAATCTTTATGTAAGACAGCAGGGTTCACCGTTGTGCCAAGAGGAAAACATTCTCCTCCTTCTCTCCTGTCACTGTGGTCCTACCCAGACACAGCCTTAGACTTCCAAATGGGTGATTTGCACTCAGCCAGGGTCAAATCAGCCCCAGTCAGCTGCCTCGAGTCCTCTCCTTCCACTGCCCACAGCGGGCTTCCTTGGTAGTGGGGAAGGGATGGTTACAGAGCACTGATGCGCATTAGGCGCTAAGCGAACTGCTTCCATAGACCGTATCATCAACTCCACAAGGAAGCCCTGGTATTACACATCAGAAGCTGGAGGTTGAGAGGCTGAGTTGCTGCCCCCAAAGCTTACAAACGGTGAAGCCAAAACCGAACACAGAGAGGCCAGGTGTTATGCCGCATGCCTGTAATCCCAGCACTTGGGAGGCCGATGCAGGAGGATCATGGTGAGTTTGAGGCCAACCTGGGCTACATAGAAAGCGTCTCTTTCAAAACAAAACAAACTGAACCCAGCATGTCTGGTCCCCACCACATCCCTTCTGAGAGCTGAGAGAGCAGGGGATCTTGTGGCCAGCAGTGGCCCCAGTGCGATTCCCCCAGGCTGCAACATGCACCAGAGAGGGCCGCCCTGTGCTCTGGCGCCTTTGTTGCTCAGTTAGCCACGTATGAGCTGCATGCCTGCTTTCTTTTCCTGTGCACGTGCTCACTTTTTTTTTTTTTTAATACATCGTGAACTCCTTGAGGAGCAGGACCATGTTCCACAGTAGTGCTCTGTATACACTGAACAAATAGCTCAGGAAGTGCTCGTTCCCTGGAGTAAGCGTGACCCAAGGACACTGCATTCCAGAAAGAAAACCAGAACCGATCAAAAGACCCTCTAGGCCAGTGATGGCGAAAGCTTTAGAGAATGAACGTCCAAACCCACTTATTTACTGCCAAGTGCCAACACTGCAGTTAGACCTGAATCCTGAGGATTTGGGATGTTTAGGAAAAAGCTCATACAACTCATGACATCGTCACAGAGAGGGCTCAGCGTGGCCACAGGCTCACCACCAGGGCCCCGGATTTCAGAGTCTCATTTCTCAGTGGAGGAAGCGAAGCCTACAGAGTGGACTCAGGGCCTTCAGGGCTCAACCTTTCTTCCGTCAGACCCTTTCCAAAGCAGTCTCTTCCTCCATGGCCCTGGGGCCTGGGCTTATGATCCAGGACATAAGGACAAAAAATTAATTAAAGTACAATGTCATTTCAGCACAACCAGAGACAAATGAATCACAGGAGCCTTAGAATCATCTGGTTCAACTGTCCTTCTTTAATCAGTAGACATTTATAGTCCATGATTGTATTTCTCAGGAGCTGGCGCATGTGTATAACGAACTTAATCCTTTTTATTCTGCCTTCCTCCCTTCCCTCTCTGCCCCTTCCATCTCTTGGTCCCTTCCCATTTACAGAAGATCTTCAATTGCAGATGAAGAGCCAACGTGAGCTGGCCTTGGGTACAAGCCAGTCTGGGCCGTTGAGATTACTCTGTGCTCCTTCCATCCTCCTGCGCCGGCCCTGCCCTTCCCAGGACAGATGTCTCCTTCCTGGAGTCAACAAGTGGCCTGCCAGTCCTTGTCAGCCTGCGGTGGCTTTTCATTTCAGTGGTTCCCCTGGCCAGAGGGAGCAGAGCGTTGTCTTTTCTGGTCAGGCTGTGTTGTCAGGGTGGCAGTGGGGTGACTGGCTTGTACCCAAGGCCAGCTCACGTTGGCTCTTCAGCAGAGCCGCTGGCAGCACACCTCTGTGCTTGTCCCCTGTCCTCTGTGCAGGAAGCGGCAGAAGTCCTAGCCAAGGGCTGTGCCCCAGCTGGAAGTGGATGCTCCGGCTCCTTCCATCCTCCTGTGCCGGCCCTGCCCTTCCCAGCGCCAGCACCGGCCCAGTGACCAAGTTAGGAATGTGGCCCATTCACATGGCTACCTGATTTTTCCTTATTGGGCAAAGGGCCTGGAGCCGAGGAACATGAGTGTCTCGTTCTGCTCTGCTTCCCACAGGAGTCAGGCAGCGGAGGAGGGAAGGCCTGCTGCTTCCCCAAGCGGTGTTGCTCCAGCGTAGGGAGGGAGCCGGAAGCAGGAAAGAAAGCTGTTCTGTCCTCCCTTGGTCTTCACCGTGATCTTCCCTGGAGCTCAGGCCCACCTGGGCACCCCCGTATGAAAAGACCTTTTGGAGGATAGGAAGGATTGTGCCCATGAGCCTGCAGAAGCAGCGGATGGTGCGAGGGGCTGAGCTCTATACAAGGCATCTGCCAGGCTGCCCAGGGCTGGCTTTCCCAGGGGTGCAGCCAAGGGAGCATCCTCTCCTCACTGCACCCCGCTGTGTGTCCACAGAACAGCTGAGCAGCTGACTGTCCCAGCCATCCAGCTGCCAAGCATTCATCTCTCCTGCCCTGCTAAATCCCACCTGGACAGGAACCAGGCCACCTACCTCCTCTGGTCTGCACTCGGGAGCCAAATGTGGTGGGGCTGGCAGGTAGCTGAAAATTGGCTTCAAAGTTTTACTGCATTGCTCTGGTCTGTTTGTACTGCTCCTCTTAATAACTCCCAACCCGTCTCCATCCTCCTGAGGCACTGGTCCTTCTGCCTACCCCATCCTTCTCCACAGAGGTCATCTCCGAGTTCCTCCTTGGTGTCAGCCAACCCGTCACCCTGCCTGCAGCTGCACCCTCCTTTCTTGCTTCCTGTTGCAATGGAAGCCCTTTCCCTCCGACCGTCTGGTGGAGCCCAGCTCCCAGGTGAGTGTTTCAGATCTTCCCCATGTTATGACTTATAGCTGGATATCCCCCAAAGCCTCATGTGCTCATAGGTTTGAGGGTGACTGGATCATGGGGGTAGAAACTCTGTGGATGAGTTTATAGCTGACTTGCTGTTAGGGGGTGAGATCTGGTTGGGAGAGATGGGTCACCAGGATGTGCCTGGCTGGGTTTATCTCTTCCCTGTGCTCTCTCTGTCTCTGTCTCTGTCTCTCTCTGTCTCCCTGTTGCTCTCTCTCCCTCTCTCTTCTCTCTCCCTGTCTCTCTGCTTCCTGCTGCCACACCATGAGGTGCTTCTTCTCTGCCAGGCTGCCCTGCTGTGAGCCACACAGCTATGGACTGAAACCTCTACAAACTATGGCCCAAAATGAACCTTTTCCCCTTCCAGTGGTGGGTGTCAGGTATTGGGTCTCAAACACAAGAAACAGACCAGGACACCTGCTACCTTCCTATAAACAGATCTCCCGCTGGGGTGTTCCTCTGCTCCGCTTCTCCTGGATCCATCTCATGTTTAGTCCAGGAAGCTCAGATCCCTGTGTATAAGACAACAGCAAGGACAGCAACCCTGAGGGTACAGTCCCCTGCATCTGTGGCCTTCTTTATCTCTCCTGCTACACAACCAGCGCTGGTTACTCACAGGCTTTCCATGCTCTCCAATCCCACTCTCTTCCTCCCAGCCACCCCACCCTGTGACACCTGACATCTGTCCTCCTCCCAGGTGCAGCCCTTCAGCGGTCACAGGTGACACAGGCTCACAGTAGTCCCCTCCCAGTCGTCAGCCGACTCTTCAGCACTTGGCCCCACTGAGTGACTGAGCGACCGTCTCTCTTTCCTAAAACCTCCACCCTGTCTTCTGCAACGCAGTCTTCTTGTTCAGTCCAGCACCTCTGCCCATTCTTGTGCAGCCTCCTGTGAAGGCTCATCTACCTCCAAAGACTCATTAGTTGTTGGAGTTCAAGGCATGGAGTCTTGCACAAAGTCTGTTTGTGCTAAAGAGTCCTTAACCACCACACTGCACTGCACATTAAAACGTTGAGTTTAAAAAGTTTAAATCTGCTACATATTACACACATCTCTCCATTATCTCCAAAGTCATTTTCCTGGGCACATGTTATGGATGTACCAAAACTTATTTACTGAGTCACATTTATTGTGATTTATTGTGTCGCATACATTGGTTCTAATATTTTTATCTTTTTTTTTCAATTCTAGAGATTGAAACTTACACCAAGCTACATCTCTAGCCCTTTTAAATATTTTTATTTTGAGACAGTCTTACTAAGTTGCTAAATTGCCCAGGCTGGGCTTGAATTTGAGATCCTGCTGCCTCAGCCTCCCAGAGTGCTGGGATTGCAGGAGTGTACCACCACATTTGGCTAATATTTTCACTTTCATAAATAACAGTAGAGAAATATCCAGACACAATCCCTTTTGTATGTGATTGAATGAGGGTCATATTAATACTACTGTCAAGTCAATAGTTAATTACTATGGGAAAACTAGGGATGTTTGGAATATTCATTTGCTCTTGTGAGCTCAATAACATGGATACAGCTATCAAAAAATCACACAGCAGTGCTGTCCAGTACAGAAGCTTTGGTCTAGGGAGGTCGACCTGGTATGTCCTGTTCCAAGTCCCCTTCCTGAGAGGCACCCTGCAGCCTAGCAAAGGTTTTGGCCAATGCACTGCTCGCTCTGGAAGTCCCAGGCCATTTGCCTTATCCCCCCCACCCCTGCCCTGTACTTCAGCAGGGGAGTCAGTTGGATGGATCCAGATGAAACTGAAATGACTCCACAAGACTCTGAGGATGTGGAAGAAGTTTCCAAGTCCTGGAACTGATCGGCCAGTCTGTACTTTGATGGCTGCAGGAGGAAGTAGGTGAACAAAAGTCAGTGCCAGAGCAGTGGCAGGGGTAGACTGACCAAGCAGGCAGAGTAGGATATGGTCATTGGAGTCAGAGGGAATTGGGAGGGGAAGATGACACAAACAACCTGAGGGTTCCTCGTCACCTCCCCAAATACTTAATATTGCGTGCCTGGGGGTCAGTCCCTGGCCTTCTCTTTCCTACCAACACCACTTCCTTGGTGATCTCATCCTGACTCTGGCTCCACCTCCATCTATACCCAGTCACTTCCTGATTTTTTATTTCTCCCGCCTTCCAACCTGAAGTCCTGACTTATAATCCAACAGAGAGGTTGATATTCCCATTGGGTGTTTAACAGGCATATCAAATTTAACGTGATATAATATTCTTTAAAACTATATTAATGCTAATCTCTTCCACCCTTTAAAAATGTGCTCTCACCTCAGGTAAAGGAACACCACACTCTCAGTTTCAGGCCACTTAGTTCTCCCTAATCTCTCCTCAGGCCTACAGCCATCACTGAATCAGACTCTTTTGGCTTTAACATCAAAACACATTCAAGCTCCTCTTCCTCCGTAAAGGAGTAACAGAGACAGGGCTTACTCTCTAATTATAAACAACTGAAAAACTAGATCAAAGGTACAAAACAGCTATCTCCCGACACTGGACAAGAAGCAGTACAGAACTGACCCCTAAGGGAGGGGGGAAATGAGGTGATCCCACAGTTGGGGAGCAATTTTCAAATTGCTGTACCAGAAGGGAGAACCCAAACAGAGCCTGAGGTCTTGCCAAGTTGAGGAAACTGGAGTTTGGGGAAACCACGCCTGCTAGAACTTGCTAGATGAAAAGCCAAAATGGAGGGAACTGCATCGAGAACCAGCTCAGAGAACAATCACTGAGGAGAAGGAGACCAAAACTCCTTCATGCTCAGACAGCGCCAAGAGTTCTAAGTAGCCAGAGCCAAGAAACCTTGTGACAGACTGTATTTTCCAAACGGCCAGCAGCTCCAGCCTTGCCTGTGCCCCTCACTGTGACCTCGCTCTCCCCACATCAAAGGGTGGAGTCGACCCATTCTCCTTTAATCTGGGGAGGTTTACCACGGTTTCTACCAAGTAAATACAGGGGGAACAGGGGCACGCCAACTCTCACCTCTCCCTCAGCTCACACCCGTGGCTACATGGGTGGTCTCCTAGGATCAGCTGAAAGAGGAGGAAAAAGCCAGGCTTCGTGTGAGGATGGCTTAAGGGTTACATGGACTGGCGCTACATGACAGCCCATTTCAGGGTGACTCTGAAAGACAGTGGAATATAGACAGAGTCTGTGTATAACTGTCATTCAGCGGTGAAGAAAGAGAAATCACACAAAATTTTAAAATGTAAAGAGTCACAGGTCAGGGCCTTGGAAAAGGACAAGCTTAGAAATCAGGGAACAAAGGTGATGTGTGTGTGTGTGTGTGTGTGTGCACGCGCGCGCATGTGTGCATGTAGACACACACAATATGATGATCTTTGCATCATTTGTCAATAGCCACCAGAAAATGTCTGCCACTAAACCAAGAGGTCAGAATGACTGCCAGGTGAGGTCAGGTTGCCTCCCTCTGGGGTCACTCAGTGCTGACTCCCACTCCCCAGCACTGGCTGAGCTGCCAGTGCTGCAGTGTCCGATCTGCTAGAAAGGGAAGCTGCTACCCAGCCCCTCAGGCAGCGTTGTACCCTGAGACAGCCAGACGCTTATCAGTGGGCTGACTGCAGTCAATCTTTGTCACCCTTGAGGACATTGCCCCTCATCTTGTCTAAATTAAAACATATTCTGTCAAATTAAAATGGAACAGGTAAGATGTAAAGTTCTAAAACTTTTAGGAAAAACTAAGGAAAAAAATTCTGGACTCCCAGGCTAGCCAGTGAGTTTAAACTTGAAATTAGAAGCATGATTCATATAAGGAAAAATTGACCTTATCAAAATTTAAAACTCAGTCTGTGAAAAGCCCCATGAAGAAGATGAAAAGATGGCCTATATCTGGAAGCAAATATTTGCAAAGCACAGTCTAACAAAGGACTAGTATCTAAACTATATAAAGAACTCTTAAAACTCGACAGTAATAAAGGAAGCTATCCAATTAGGTAACAGGCAAAAGATACAAATACACATCTCCCTGAAGAAAATATATAGATGGCAAATCAGCATATGAAGAGATGATTATTATCGTTAGGCAAGAGAAGGATACTGATTAAAGTCTTAATGAGCTATCATTCCACACTAAATCAAACAACAGTGACAATTTCAAATGCTGGCGAAGATTTGAAGGAGAAATCAATCATACATTGCTGGTGGGAGTGTAAAATGGCCCGGCCTCTCTGGAAAGCAGTTTGGCAGTTTTTAACAAAACCAAACATGCAGTTACCATGTGACCCAGCAAGTGCACTCTTGGGCATGTATCCCAGAGAAATAAAGGCTTATGTTCACACAGAAACCTGTACACAAATGTTCATAGAAGCTTTATTCATAACAACTAAAAACCTGGAAACAGCCCAGATGTCCTTCAGTGGGTGAATGATTAAACAAACTGTGCTACGTTTGTACAGTGAAATGCTCAGCCAGAAAAAGAACGAACTATTGAGGACTATAACGACTTGGATCAAACTTCAAGATATTGAGATTAGTGGAAAAAAAGCTGATTCCAAAAAGGTTATACTGCATCATTCTATTTATAGAACTCTTTTTTTTTTTTTGTAGTACTAGAGAGTGAATAAGGGACTCTTGCATGCTAGGCAAGCACTCTGGCACTGAGCTATCTGTACTTCCAGGCCTCTGTAAAATATTTTTGAAATGACAAAATTTTAGAAATGGAGAACAGAGGAGTGATTGTCAGGGGTTAAAGACGGAGGAATGGGGGGTGTGCCAACCCTGGGGTCCTTGTGGAGGTGGAACTGATCTACACCTTGACCACCGTGGGGAATGCACAAACATAAGATTGAGTAGATTTGGATAGAACTAAGTGCACATGTACACCCCTCCCTCCTCCCATGTAGAAGTAAAATTGGGGTGACTTTGGCAGGTTTGGATGACCATGTGCATGTCCCTATCCTGGCTCTGATGTACTACAGTTCTGTAAGATGCTACTGTTGGAGGAAACTGGGGGGAAAGTCATGGAATCTCTCCCTGTGACAATCATGCATCACATAGTATTTTGGTCAACAGCAGACCACGCACCTGCTGGTAATCCCGGACAGTTATAATGGAGCTGAAAGATTCCCATTGCCTAGTGTTGTTACTGTCCCTCTCCTGTGTTTAGCTCACCAACTACCATTGCTTCACAACCATCTACATATTCAGGACAGTGACGTGCCTTGCAGACTGGAAGCCTAGATGCACGAGTCTTCCATTTAGCCCCGGTGTGTAGCAGGCTAAGCCATCTAGATCTGGATAAGCACGTAGATATGGGGAAAACGACAAAATCTAATGATGCATTGCTAAGTGATGCATGACTATTTCATTCAACTGCATGCACCTTTATATTTCTCTTAAAATAAAATTTAGTTTAAAAATAATATATTCAGAATACAGAGGCCAGATTTGAATTTTCCTATCTTACCATGACAGCCTCAGCCAACATCAGTATCCCAGGACATACAGAGCCTTTGTTCTGCAGACCAAGTATTAGCCTGCCTTGGACCAAGGGCTTTCTTCTCAGGGAAGGAGGTAGGGAGGCAGGCACTTGAGCGTGGTATCCACTAGTCTATCACATACCCAAAAGCTGCGAGATACCAACTTGAAGTTGACACCTTGCAGAGTTGAGGGGTTTCCTTCCAGGAGGAGGTGTCATTTTACACCAACAACCACCACCGGGCACTGTGTCCTCAGCAGGCAGAATGATTGATCCAACCCACCCAATAGATCCTTCCAGTGATCTGCTTAAGGACTTTATGCTTGTTTTCCCTGCAATATGGAGCCCCATGACTTTGGAAGTCCTGGTTCCCAAAGCGAAAATGCATCAGGATGAAGTTTAGCAGTGCCAGGAAACTTTAAGCTGTGGCTACTTCTTGGTCACCAGGTCAAGAGTCCTGACATCAAGAACCAGCAGACAAGGAATGGAGTTGCCACCAGAGTTGCAGTATTCAATCCTGATCATTGGGAGGTGACAGGGCTGTGTTACCCCGTGGAGCCAGGAGGAACATGTTTAACACTGCTGGACACCACCGAGGCACCTCCTGTCATTCCTCCACCTAACAGTAAAGGTAAATGGGAGAGTTTGGCAGCTGATCCGAGAAGGGCATGGTGACTCACAGCTTAGGGGTGAAGGGCTGGGTCATGGTAACCCCAGCACCAGGTGGGCAGAGGTGCCAGCCAAGGATGAGGTGACCCTAGACGGGTTAGCAGAGGAGGGAGCTGACGAGTACTGAATTGGCCTCGAGACTGGCTACTGTGCTGGGCATACAAGGAAGAGGGGTTAGTTCACCCCGCTAACCTTCTTTAAAGCTCCCCAGGAAATAGACCAAGAGGACCCTGGAGGAGCTGCTCCCGGAAGGTGTGAACTCAGCAAGTGGGTCTGGATGGTGCTAACCTGTGCCTAGTGCAGGATAATCTACCTAGGAACCATCTCGGGGCTCAGTTATGCACAAGTGGACTTCAGTCCTTCCTAAACCTGAACCCATTTCAGCCAGGGCCGGCCTCACTCCTCTAAACCTTGACTTTTCTCCGGTTCTCCACATTGAATACAGAAACCTGACTCTACTTCCGTATCCACAATTTGACCCCGTCTCAGCACCACTGCTGCTCACTCTGGTCCAAAGCCCTTTGCTCTCTGATCCAAAGCCCTTCACTCTCTCGCTCTCGCCTGGAACACGTTTTAGCCTCCAGGCATTTGTACCCGCCCCTGCCATCTAGTCCAAGCAAGCAGTCATGGTGCTGCTAAGAGCCAAGTCCGAGGGTGTCGCTCCTCTAACAGATTCCTCTGGAGGCTTTTCATCGCACTCCCACTACAAGGGAGAGTCTTTACGAGAGCCTCCAAGCCCTCCGTGACCTGGGCACAGGCCACCTGGCCATCTCATGCTCTCCCCCCCCCCACTTCACTGCTCTGCCCTCAGCCCCAGCCCCTGCACTGCTCTAAAAGGCACCAAGCAATCCAGGAAGGCTGAAGGGGCCAGGACAGTTAAAATCCAGCCCTGCCTGACGCAGTTTACCTTTAGGCTCTGGCTGGCACCAAGGCCCCGTGAGGACAGGGAGATGCGAGGGGCTGGTGTGCAGCACTTTGCGCTCGTCACCCCAGCCTGGCTTGCTGGTCCCATGTCATAAAGGGGGAAGTGGGAAATCTGGAAAGTTAAATGACTCTGTGTGGGACATGGGGCCATAGGCAGTTGCGTTAAAGTCAGAGCTGAGGATGTCAGGGACCGCCACGGCCTAACTTACTGCCTGCAGCTGCCAAGCGGTGCTTGTGCGGAGGCTCCTCAGATCTGCCCCTGCCTGCCTGCCGCAGCCAGTCCCACTGAGTCACCGCCCCACCCTCTCCCGTCGCTCTTGCCCCAGGCCAAGCCCAGCCACTCCTCGGCTCCAGGCCTTCATCACACGACTTTGCAGAAATGGCGTGGAGTCGGAACAGCTCATCTGACGGGCAGGCATGTCGGGCTGCCCTTTGCTGCCCCTGGGTCTCCTGGAGAGCAGTGACTGGGTTCCAGGGAAGCGAAGAGCACCTGGGAAGGACTCACCTTCCTTATTGCCAGCACCGGCTGGGTGCCAGGGCCTCGCTCCTTGTGCCAACAGGAAGGCCTGCTGAGGCTCTGAGGACCTCTTCTGCCTGCACCCTACTCCTGCTCCCCATGAACTCGGGGTCAAGTTCTTTCTTGGGCCTAGCAATTATTCTCTGAATGTCCTTTTCACTCTTCCCTCTCTGCTGCCCTATTTGGTGCCTTGCATTGGTGGTCAGGCGGTACCCAGAGTCCGAGAGGAGAGCGGGAAACACAGAAGGACTAGGGAGAGAAGGGCTTCGCGTCATCTCAGCTCTGCGAGGAAAATAACATAATTTGGCCAGATGTGACTAAAACCCTGCTGAACAGTGAGAGAGAGGGAGAGACAGTAAGAGAGAGACAGAGACAGAGGGAGAGAGAGAAAGAGATCAATGAAAGCTTCGTAAAATGCTTAGTGCAGAATCTGGGACAGAGCTGCCAATAAATGTTAGCAAGGTTTTATGCCTAGCGTGCTTTCCAATTTGCCAGGTTTGGGGTGGTCGGATCCTGTGTTCCTTGTTATTTAGTCATTCATCACACATTTGTTGAATGGCTACTGTGTGCTCTGTCATAGTTACAGACTCGAAGCTGAAGATAATCTTCGCCCATGAGGATCTGGTGTCCAGGTGGAGACCCGAGAGCAGATGATAATAGACTATTCTAACTGTACAGCTGTATCTCAGCCAATGGTGCTGCCATCTGAAAACCAAAAGCCAGGTGATAGAAAAGCTCTTAGCCTTCAAAGAGTGGACGAACATGAAATCAAAGCTTGTAACAGGGTGGTCCCTAACTGGGGACGGTGCTCCGTGCCTATAATCCCGGCTCTTTGGGAGACTGAGGCAAAAGGATTCCAAAAAGTTGGAATCCCACCTGGATAACTTAGAGAGGTCATGTCTCAAAACATACAGATTTTAAAATGTGCTGGGAGTGTAGCTCAGCATGAAGGGCTTCGGTTCAATTCTTGAAAAATGTGGGTCTAGATAGATAAAATAAGACCCTAAAACTGCTATGGCCACTGTGTACAACTAAGGTGTAAACATAGCTGTTCCTAGCTCTTCCCCCTAAGAGGCTCCCAGTAGGGGTCTAGGGATTTAGCCTTAAGAGTCTCCTAAAATAACAGATTAGTTTTATCAGGGTGGCTTTCTGAGTGATGGAGGGGATTGTGCCCTTTGTGTGTCCTCAGAGAAACAAGGGTGAGTGTCAACTGCATATAGAAGTACTCTTCGTGTCACCATGCCTGAAAGCCCGACAGTCCTTGGGGACTCTCTGGGCCCACAGAGTCTCCAGTTACAGACACTTAGTCCAGAGCAGGATGAGTCTGTGCCCTGGCTGTCCCCCACTTAGGAGACTTTCCCACACACTTTCAAATCTTACCCATCACTCGTGGCTTGCAGCGCTTCCAGATTTACTGTTCTGACTGTTTTGCTCCAACTTGGTTTGCTCTGTTTTGTGGGCTTCTTGTTACTGGTACAAGTGTTTGATCCAGCAGCTCTGGTCTTTCGTGGCTTCTTGGTTGGGGTGTGTGTCTGCTTTTCTTAGTTTGTCTATTAACTATCTATGGTTGCATAACAAACCACCCCAAAATTCAGTGACTTAAAATGACTATCTACTCTCTCATGACAGGGCTTGGATCTGGGCTGGGCTCCATGGGGTGGCTCTTCTGCTGGTTGCCATGGTGTTTCTCATGCATCTTCAGTCACCTGGAGGCTCAGTTGGGGTGGGCAGCTCAGAGGGGATCACGTAACTGTCCAGTACCCCAGCTAAGGAGGTGGAAGAGCGAGGGCTGGCGAACCCTCTCTCTGTGTGGGTCTCATTCTTCAGGGGCTCCCCACGTGGCCCTCGTGTCTGACAGATAGCCTGTGCTGCCTTACAACAAGGCGGCTGAATGTTAAAAACAGCATTCCAAGAAGTCAAAACCCAGTCTCAACACTCATCTATTTCCTTCATGATTTCCAAAGAAATCACACAACAACCCCCAGAGTCGATGTGAGAAAGAGCTCAAAAGGGTCTGGTTAGTAGGAGATGCGGTGTACTGGAGGCCACCAACGTTTACCACAGGTTATAAACCTTAGGGTGGGGATTCCATTGTTCATTTTTCAGAAAGTTTCCTATTTACTAGGATTATCTAGAATATATTGGTAGGTGTTCAGTAGATATTTGTGGGTTAAGAAATGAATGGTATAATTAACTGAGAGCAGAGCTCTGCAGGAGAAGTTTGGTAGGGATGAGCTGGGGGTTGCTCCGTGAAGAAAGGAGAGAGCTGAGAGGACAGGAGACTGAACACCAAGAACAAATGGTTGGGTTTTAGTGAATTTAACTTTGCCCCTGATTTCATGACCAGAAGAACGTAGAGTATGCTCAGTTCGGCCCTGTGTTAGACTTCATGGAACGTACAGAAGAAAAAATTCTATTAGATTCATTGAAGAAACCAGAAGTAAAGAAAACTGAATTGTCAAAATGCCTAATAATGTCCTTAATCCAACACACAGCTTGTAATAGATGCTAAAAAATGTTCTAGAAGGAACAGCGTGTGGTCAGGAAGTGAATGATAGATTTGTTCAGGACTTGGCAAACTCTGAACCACAGGCCAAATCTGGCTCTCCATCTGTCTTTTAAAATAAAGTTTATGGGACCACATGCTTGCCTATTTGTTTGCATACTGTCTGTGGCCTTATTTCTGCTAAGACAGCAAAGTTATACAAGCGTAACACAGATGTATTAGCTTTTCCGTACCGTAATGAAATACTTGAGACAGCTACTTTCTAGAGAAAAGAGGTTTATTTTGAATCACAATTCTGGGGGTACAGGTCCAAACAGCATGCTTCAGGCTCTGGTGAAGGCCACGTTGGATCAAGTCTGGGTGCTTTTCCTCTGCCTCCTTAGGAAGCCATCAGGATTCAATTACGAGGCCCTATCCATACGACCTAATCTAATCAGGTCACTCCCCGGGCACCCCATCTCTGAATGCCACAGACAGATAAGGTTTCCACTCTCTTAATACCACTAACATAATCCTTTGAGGATTAAACTTCTGCTTGACTTTAGGACGTGAGAGGCAACCATGCTTAAACCCCAGCCATGCACCATTAGACAGGCAAAGTGCAAAATATACACAGTTGTCGAGAGCATCAATGGGGGATGAATTCTAGGAGCCCCTAGGTAACAAAACCCTCAGGTGCTCTCAACTCTTACATAACAGGGCACAGAGTTTGCATGCAATCTGTATGCGTCCTCGCATGTACTCTAAGCCTATTGTTTAGTTGCATTTCCTGAATGAACAGTGATGTGGGATATTTTTTCACATATTTATTTGCTGTTTGTACTTGTTCATCTGGGAAGTGTCTATTCGTTCCAGATCTGGGCCTCTTGTGAGGTGAGTGCTGCAGGTCATTCTTCCCAGCTTTCTCCCCTAGTGATCCCTGTTTGCATGTTTTTGTCCTGATGTGGGCAAGGTGACTTGAGGTTGAAGTTGGATAACAGGGTGGATGCACTCCCCACTTGGACAAATGTCTGGGTCTGTAGGAAGAAAGAAGCACTTGGCTATGACAAGGAGGAGCTTGATGTCTTCGCCTTCTCTTTCGGCTTAGGGGATCCACAGGGTCCTCCACATCACTGCGCTGGGTCTGGCCTGGACCAGTTCTGAATCATCTCCTAGGTCACACACACAGGAACCCTATCACGCCCCACACGCGCCTGCTGAACAACAGCACAGCCCCTTCCGGGGCACCTGTGCACAGGTACAGCAGGCACAGTGCCAAGGGCCTGCGGCGTTTCAAGAGCCAACAAAAATGTGTTCATCTAAATTTCTTCTCAAACCAGGAGAAAACAAAAGATGTAATAATAATGGATGCATAATAATGGACTCAGTCTGAATTACACCCCTTTAATTAATTATATCTATCCACATAGATGAATATAAACATTACATAGCTGTGGTGGACTGACCCTGGTGGTCAGCTGGGATCACCCAGCTGAACTGACTCAGCATGGTGCCGGGTGTGGAGGGTCCACCGAGGACTGCTGCCAACAGCATAAAAAGGAGACCCGGAAGGGAGGAAGGGGCGCTGTCGGTTCTCCTGCTGCCATGTTCTCCTGAGGGAGCTTGTCGAGCTTCTTTCCTGATGTGAACTTGGCTGTTCTCATTGACAGAGGAGCTCAAGGGACTACTATAAAATAATTCTATAAATTATGTGTCCCATATTAGATTGTTTTCCTTGAAAACCCTGACTAAAACAGTATCTATTGATATGAGCGCACACATAGATATGAGTGTAGGTGTCTATTTTCTCATGTCTATGAATTTTCTCTTTCCTCTTGCTTTCTTGTTTTCTTTCCATTATTATTTTTTCTTTCTGTTCTTTACAGTTAGAAATTGAACCCAAGGCATTTCTCGTGCTAGACTAGCATGCTGCCACTGAGCTATATACTAACACTATTTTTTTTTTAAAGAGATGAACTCACAATGTTGTCCAGACTGGTCTAGAATCCTGGACTCAAGCAATCCTCCTACCCCAGCCTCTGGTGGTAGGCATGTACCATCATGCCCTGCTTTTAACATTTTTAAAGACCTGATGAGGAAAAAGGGCTGAGGGCCAGAAGAAGCCATATGGCAGCTTTGCCTTCTTCAAGGAGCAGATTTCAGGCCTACAAACTTCTTGAAGAGTGGACATTTCCCAAGATCTGAACAGGCTTCTTTGTCTACCAGGCCCTTCCTTGGCCCAGTGCTTGGGAAACTGAATACAACAAACTTTAAAAACCAGAACAATCTTCCAGGCATTCCTGGCTTCTCCAAGGAGTACAGTGCAGTCTCCAGCCTCTGCCTCCTCCACAAGAGACAGGGTTGAAGCTGTGAACCTTCTCCTCACCAGGCTCAGTGGTGATTGCCATCCCAGGCTGCAGCAGGAGGGAGCAAGCTGTACCCCATGTCTGGGGTGTTGTGAACATCCATCCTGAGGACTTCTGGGAAAGTGGTAAGTGGTGAAGGGCAGAGAAACAACCTCTCTGAGATTTGGTGTCCAGATGTTGGGGTATAGTAACATGAAGAAGAAAAGGAGGGAGGTGAGTCCCTAGGACCCATCAAAGATCAGAAGCAAGAACTGAAGCCCATGGGGAGAGTAGAGAGAGACCTCAACACAGAAGGAGGTGGCCAGTGGCGCCTTTTCCCTGAGCCTGACTCACTGAATGACGGGGCAGCTTGAATCTGCAGACACATGGTGACTACTGGTGACCCCAAAGGCTTCCAGCATTCTCACCAGTGGAGTGGAACAGTAGATGAAGTGGACTGCAGTGGCTGGTGAGTTATTTGGGTTCAGAAATCCCCCAGGAGAGGATGATTGACCAGTAGCCATCTTGGAAAGGAACCAACTGAGCTTGGAACCCAGAGCAGCTGCAGGCTGGCTCCATCTAGAAGATTCCGGTGTCGGAGGGAACGGAACCAAGTTGGCAGGAGGTCAAGGAATGGATTTGAAGCTGGTAGGAGACATACAGAGTGTTGCAGGCTGAACAAATTCAATACCAACCTCATAGCCAGGAACCAGCCTGAACTTCGGTGGAACTAAAGATTTAGGTTTGCTGAAATTATCCACTGCCCTGCTGCAAACCTATGGCTGGCTAGCTGGGATTAATCAGCATGAATCTGGGCTCTGTCTGTCCCTGTATCTACCAGTAACAGCAGAGACATGCCCTGAAGTGGGCAATTATTTTCTTCTTTTTATTTTGTTTTTGCTGTTTCATTCTCTTATTTCTTGATTTTATATGAGTGTGAACATTGTTTCTAGTTTTTTTGTCTTTTGTTGTTCCATTCTGTTCTGTTCTGTTTTTTGTTTCTTCCTTCTCTCCCCACCCGCTGTGCTCTTCACTAGTTTCCCAAAGTTCCCATGATCTTTCTTAGTCCTCCAGCCTTGCTTCTAACCTCTTCCTCTTCTTCTATTTCTCTACCCCCTCAACCTCTTTTAAATTTTGTCCTCTGAGGGTAAAATTGCCATATTGAGGACTTATTTACTGCATACAATTTTCTGGTTTGTTTTGAATTTCATTATATAATCACAAGTCTAATTCATATAGTTAAAGGTGGCAAATTAATAGTTACCACAGCTGGTCATTTTCTAGGTTGTGTTTGATCCTATTGTCATTGATGATTGTATCACTTTGGCAACGGTGACATAGTAGTTCTTCCTGGTATGCCAAGACTGAGATTTCCTAAGGATCATAAACAATACTATAGGCTAGTGCCAAAGAACCAGGAGCAGGACCAAATATATAGCAACTTCTTGTCCCCAATAAATCAAAGAGGTAGGATCTCAACAGACTCAAAACCCAGAATCCAGCTACACCTGGAAGACATCTCTGAGAAGCAGTCATTTCCTAAGGGTTCTACATCCTAGTAATAAAGCTACCTGCCATAAACAATTCACAAGCATCAACTAAGGAATTAAACTTGAAAAAAAATAGAAAATGAGAACCTGTATTTTAATAAGATGGAAAACACAGAAGAAATGGACAGATTCCTATATACATATGAATTACCAAAGCTGAATCAAGAAGATATAAAAATTATAAATAAACTGGTATCAGTCAAACAAATTGAAGTTCTAATTAAAAACATGCCAACAAAGAAAAACCCAGGCCCTGATGGATCCACTGCTGAATTCTACAAGAAATTTAGAGAAGCCCTAATGCTGCTGTTACTTCTCAAACTCTTTAATGAAATTGAAAGGGAAGCAGTATTCCCAGATTCCTTCCTGCAAGCAAGCATTACACTGATGCCAAAACCAGAGAAGGATCCAAGCAAAAAAGATAACTATAGGCCAAACTCCCTAATGAACATAGATGCAAAAAATCTGCAGTAAAATATAGGAAAACAGAATGTAGCAATTCATCGGGCAGCTTATATAACACAACAAAGTAGGTTTACCCCAAGGATGCAGGGAGGGTCCAATATATGCAAATTAATAAACATAATGTACCATATTAACAGCCAAAGACAAAAACCATATGATGATCTCAATAAATGCATAAAAAACACATAATACACCATATTAACAGCCAAGGACAAAAACTATATGATGATCTCAATAGATGCATAAAAATCATTTGACGAAGTCCAACACCCATTCATGATAAAAACTCTACAGAAAATTGGAATATATGGTCTTTATCTCAATGTGATAAAAGCCATCTATAACAAATCAACAGCAAACATAATAGTAAGTAGACAAAAACTGAAAACTTTTACTTTAAAATCAGGAACAAGACAAGGACATCTACTATCACCACACTTACTCAACACAGTTCTCAACATACCTAGACAAAAGGAATAAGGATAGGAAAGGAAGAAGTTAAATTATCATTATTTGTGGATGATACGATATTCTACATAGAAGACCCTCAAAACCCCAGCAAAATACTTCTAGATTTAATAACCAAATACAGTAGTATAACACTCAGAGTCAACACTCAAAAATTAATAGCATTTCTATACATAAATAACAAACTCACTGAGAAAGAAATTAGGGGAACAACACCTTTCACAATAGCATCCAAAAAATGAAATACCTAGGAATCAATCCAATGAAGGAATTAAAAGAACTTTACATTGAAAACTTCAGTACTCTGAAAAAGTTGATTGAAGAGAATATCAGGAAATGCAAAGATCTCCTTTGTTCTTGGGTAGGAAGTACCAATATAGTGAAAATGGTTATACTTCCAAAATTGCTATACAGATTTAATGCAATCCCAATTAAAATACCAATAGCATATCTCACAGAATTAGAGAAAACAATCATAAAGTTCATTTGGAAGAGACCTAGAATAGCAGAAAATAATTCTGGGGAACAAAGGCAAGGCTGGTGACATCATAATCCCTACTTGAAATTATACTACAAAGCTACTGTGATAAAAACAGCATGGTACTGGCAAACAAGGACAACAATAAAAAACCAAACAGACAAAAATAAAACAAAACAGACCTGAGGATCAGTAGAACAGATTAGAAAATGCAGAAACAACTCCAAACATACAACCATACTCAGCCACCTTATCTTTGACAAAGAACCTTCACTAGAAGAAAGATAACCTCTTTCTTTGGTATTGGAAAACCAAAATGGTGTTGGAAAAACTGACTTTCCACATGCCAAAGATTAAAACTTGGCCTGTATCTTTAACCACACACTAAACTAAAATCAAAACGAATCAAAGATCTATTAAAGCAGAAACACTAACTCTGCTGGCAAAGAGAATAAGTAGAACTGTTGAAGACACTGGTGTAGGCAAAGAGTTTATGAAAAAAAACCTAATTGCACAGAAACTATCACAAAGAATCAACACCTGGGATTTCATCTTATTAAAAAGCTTTTGTGCAGCAAAAGAAACCACCAACAGAGTGAAGAGACAACCCAAAGTGTGGCAAAAAATTTTTGCTAGCCATTCTTCAGATAAAGGACTAACGTGTAGAATACATAAAGAACTAAAAAAATCAGATCCCTGAAATTTAAAGACCCAATCCAAAAATGAGCATCTGTAATGAACAGACACTTCTTAGATGAAGAAATAGAAATGGCTACTAAATATATGAAAAAATGTTCAATAGCACTGGCCACTTCAGAGATGTACATTAGAACAACACTGAGATTCCATCTCACACCAGAAAGAATGGCTGTCATCAAGAAATCAACCAACAACAAAAGCCAGAGAGGCTATGGGGAAAGAGGAACCCTTCTCCACTGTTGGTGGGAAAGTAGTCTGGTACAACTGCTATGGAAATTAGTGTGGAGATTTCAAAAAAAAAAAACTAGGATTAGAGATTCCATTTGACTCAGTTATTCCCCTTCTTGGTATCTTCCAGAAGGAGTTAAAAGCATTGTACTTCAGCAATAGATGTGTACCCATGTTTACAGCAGTGCAGTTGGTAGTAACTAAATCTTGGAAACAGCCCAAATGCCCATGAGCTGATGAATGGCTAAAGATGAGATGGGGTTTTTTAATACAATGGAATATTATTCTGCCCTTAAGAAAGATAAACTTGAGACATTTCCAGCTGAATGGATGCACCTTGATATGCTACCTTAAGTGAAACGAATCGTGCACACGTTTAAATACAATGTTATTTCTCTGGTGTGACAAACTGAAAGTAAGGTCCAAATAAAAATAAATAAATAAATAAGGTCGAAAATATAAAATAAATATTGGGAAATGGGAAGACAATATTCAAATGAGAAGGGGAACAAGGGAGGAGGAAAGGAAGGAAAGAGCAAGGAAAAAAGCAAATAGAAGGAACAAATGAAAATGAGGCTTTTGTAAGTAAAGACGGGAAGAGGGATTGAGGGGAGGGGAATGGGAAAAAAAGGAACAGCAAGATAAATCATGTACAGGTCCAGGTTTCCCGTGGTGAATGGGATTGTTATGCATATCTGAAATGTACCAAAAAAATAAAATAAAAAACAGAAGCACCCCGGGCAGGCGTGGAGGGTGCAGGCAGGGAAGAGGAACGCAGGACACAGGGGCTGACTCGGGGGGCCTGGTTCCTTCGCCCTCCCCGGCAACACAGGCTGCACCCCCACAGGGAGCATGGTAGAACAAGCTGGGAGGTGGCCTCCTGGGTTGCGTCCCTGTCCTTGTGCCAGCGGCGCCCTCAGTGCCCCGTCTGTCTGGAGCCGTGGATTTTGCTCACTTATTAACCAACTGCTTTAATTTTCCTCCAGAACGCTTCCCCCCTCTTCTCTCTGTTTCTGCCTCCTAGCATTTTTCCTTGGAGGCTGGGGAGAAATTCATTTTCCTTAATGTCAGAGCAGGCGGTGTTACTTAAAAGGCAACTTAAATTTTTCCTACCTAGTCTTTGTTATGGGTTGAATTGTGACCCCCCAAACATGTGGTGAAATCCTGACCCCCTGTAACTCAGAACGTGACCTCATTTGGAAATCGGCCTCTGCATATGAAATGAAGTTAAGCCAAGGTCCTACTGGGGTGGCATGGGCCCCTAATCCAACGTGACTGTTGTCTTCATAAAAAGAACACACATGTAGGGAGAAGGTGACTCTGTGCAGACAGAGGCAGAGAGGCTGGAGAGACACGGCCACAAGCCAAGAAACACCCAGGGCCACCAGGAGCTGGGGGAGACAAGGGGGAGCCTTTTCTAGGGACTTCAGACCCACGGTGGCCCTGCCGGCATCTGGACTCGGAGCTCTGAGTGTTTCTGGTGACCCAGGGCCACCTGGTGTGAGGTACTTTGTGTGGAGAGTCCCAGGAAGAGCATATGGTCTTAAAAGCCCACACTCTGCATGCGTTTGAAGCTTTAAAACCCTGCTGGCTAGCTGGGCACTGTGGCACATGCCTCTAATCCCAGCACTCTGGGAGGCTGAGGCAGGAAGTTTACAAGTTCAACCCCAGCTTGGGCAACTTAATGACTTAGTGAGACCCTGTCTTGAAATAAAAGATGAAAAAGGTCTGGGGATGTAGCTCAGTGCAAAGGCCCCGGATTCAAACCCAGTACTGAAAAACAAAAACAAAAAACACTTGCACTGACTAACCTCTGACAATCACACTGAGCACGCAGCTTGTACTTCTCAAACTCCTCACTTCTCCATTACCTCCTGTTTGCTTCACTTTTTCTCTGTGACACAGGGCAGATTTTATTAACAACGCACATTTCATGGGCATAAATTCGAAGCTCAGGATGTAAATCAGTTTCCCTCAGTCCTCCTGCCATACAGATTCAAATCCAGCCCTGGCCCTGAATAGATCACTGCATTGCGGCCTTGAGTGAGGTTACCTAACCCCAGTGCGTGCAAACTTCAGGAATTCAATCGTAGCCATTGCCCAGGAGAAAACATGAGCATTTCGGGGCTGGGGATGCAGCTCAGGAGCACTGTTTCCCTAACACGAGTGAGGAGGCTGTGGGTTGATCCCCAGCACCTGCCCACCAAAGCAAAGAGCTTTAAAAATCGGTCGCCTTCCATGATCAGCATCATTGCACACAAGAAATGGTATTTTTACATTAGAAATAAGAAGAAAACATAATGTCAGCAAAAAAAGATACATGTAAGTTAAATAAATTCAGCTTGTTTAAAACACTACGTTGCTCTTATTGTCTTTATTTTTATAAAGACTGACAAATACCGGGATTGGCAACCAGTTCTGCAAATCTCTCCGGGCCTTCTTTACCATCAGGGGGGCTGGATTTCTCCTTGATTTCCTCCTACCTATAGGGTGATCTCACCCAGACAGATTCCCCTTCTACCAATTGGAAAAGGGGATCCCTGGGTCTGACTGGGGGAGACGCTCTGTCCTTGTTACCATGGTTATGATGGCTACCAGGGCCAGCTGAGTGACTGTCCAGCTTCTGCCCCGAGCCCACACTGTGTACCCTGCCAAGTCCCAAAAAGAAGCCGGGAATGGTTGTTTGGGTGGCACCAGGTGAGGGGCAGGAAGAGCTGACTTCCTTGCAGAGAGCGACTCCTTTGTATTTGTGGCAAAACAGCCCTGGGTTTGATGTGCCAGCTGCAGCCTGTTTTCTGCTGCACTGCCCGCCGTCCGGCTGGTTCTGGCTGGCTCAGTTGTGCCCTGCATGGGAGCTCCTTGGCCCACCAGCAGGTCTGTCCCTGTCCCCAGCTCTAGGTCACCTTTCAGAAAAGCAGTTCAGAGAGTCCAACCCTTCCGCCCCCGCCAGCTCCCGGGCTAAGCCGGAAGCTTGAACCAGCCCCACAGCTAAAGCCTATGGTTTTGTTATCACCGAGAATGATACTAATAGTCTTTTTTGCACATTGTTTTTAAAATAGTTCTTTTTAATCCAAAATTTTCATGAAAGAGATAGGACTGAGGGTCACCATGAAAAATGGGAGGGATTTAGGCAGCATCAGGGTGCTGGAGTGGGCAGGAGCTGAGTGAGCAGAGTCTGGGGTTCAGGAGCTGCTCAGATTTCCCTGTGAGGGGCCACCAAAGTCCCTGGAGGAGAAGAAAGATGGGCCTCCCGTGGAGATCCCACAGCTTCGGGGACATCGGCAGACTTGGTCAAAGCCTAGCTTCACCCCTTAGCGGTGTTGCTGGTCATCACCGGCCATTGGGTGTGAGTTCATGATCCCGAGAGGCACGGGAAGGCCAGGGTGGGGACAGAATGAGCCTGACAGAGGCTTCCTGCTAAGAAGGTATTCAGGACAATGGTCAAGCCACCCCACCCTCTCAGTCCTTTGACCCAGGTGTTTCTATCCCCTCCTTTCCGCCAGAATTCCAGAAGAAGAAGAAAAGAAATCCATGGAAAGCAACAGGTCCTGGGATAGATTTGACCCCTCAAAGGCAACAGTCCAAGGAAAGCTCCATGCCCTCGGGAAGGGCCATCCTAAGAGCTAAGGAAGCGACCTCGTCTCAGGAAGTGGGTGGACAAGTGACCTAAAATTCAACCCTTCCTTTTTGGAAGAAACTTATCGTCGAAAGGCAGAAGTTTTAAAATATGCTCCATTTTTTCAAGGGAAAAAGGAGTGGGAGGAAGAGTTTACTGTCCTGCAGTTTGTAGAATAGAGAAGGAAAATCTTTTTTGAAAATGAGAATCTATTCCTCTCCATCTGAGTGGAAGGTGTGCAGTTTTAAAGATGCCTTTTTCCAGAAAAACCCAGCTTCTAGTTTTATAATTGTCCTAGTTGGAAAGCTGTGGGGATTTTTTATCATATCACATGAGGCTGATCTGTTTGTTTATTTACTAAATTTTGTTTTCCTCTCACTTGCAGTTGCAACTGTAGGATTCCAAGGCTGGGATTCCGAGGGGAATCGGACTGCCAAGGAAGCTGACCCAGAAACAGAGGGAGATTGACAGCTGATTTCTCTGTGAAAGTGTGTTTGACTTTCCATGGCTTTATTTGCTTTCAGTTTTATTATGAAAAGGATTCGTGCCCCCAATCAAATTTACATTCTGTGATGGTTAATTTTATGTGTCGCCTTCACTGTGCCATGTGATGCCCAGGTTATACCATCACATCTCCTGAGAAATTCTGTAGACTGGATCACATTCCCCTCGAATTTCTACATTGAGGTTCTAATCCCAATGTGACTACATTTGGAGACAGGGCTTTTAGGAGGTGATTAAAGTGAAATAAAGTAAAAGGGTTGGGTTCTAATCTGACAGGTAAGACAGACGGGGGTGGGAAGAGGGGGAGAGTGAGAGGGGGAAAGAGAGAGAGAGAACTTCAAGTCTCCAGAACTTCAAGAAAACAAATTTCTATTGGATAAGCCACCCAGCCTATGCAATTTCACTATAGCAACCCTCTCTAATACATATTTTACTATAAAAGTAATTT
>PVJX010006382.1:0-78137 GCA_004027295.1 Dolichotis patagonum | reverse complement strand
CTCTCTCTCTCTCTCTCTCTCTCTCTCTCTCTCTGTCTCTCTCTGTCTCTCTCTCTCTGTCTCTCTCTCTTTCTCTGCCTCTCTCTCTGTCTCTCTGTCTCTGATCTCTATCTTTTTCAGATTGTAATCCAGAATGAAAGCACTTTCTTCTTTCAATATTTAAGGTGAAAGACCAAGAAAGGAATTTCGACTGGTTCCTCTACGTCAGTTTTGGCATTGCTGGGAAGAGAGAACAGAAGTCAGAAAGAAGGAAGTTAATAGAGAAAGGATTTTAAGGAACTGATAAACAACATCTTCCACAGACTCTATAAGTAATTTCAGCTTTTAATAATTACATTTTTCATTTGACAAGAGTCAAAACTAGATAGGTAGTTAAATTCTTTTTGATGTATAATTTCCTGCTTTTTGTGGTAGCCTTTGATTTTACAGTACCAAGCACATTTGGAAGGTGAAGAAATAAACAAGGCATGTAATGCTTTTTATTCTTCTGCAAACTCATGCTTCTTTATAGATAGTTTATTAATCTCAAAATGACTTTTAAAAGCACATTCAGTTCTTGGCTTTTGCTGTGTCTATGGCGGTGTTTATGCTGTGTCTATTTTTCATTCATGTTGTGTTTCTTCTTTGCTTGTCTTCTTGTTCATTCTGTCTTTTGAAAGCTCTACAAGGTCACTCAGAGATTTCACAAGTGTGCTATTGAAGGATTTAATTTTCTAAATGTCAATGAATCTCAAGACTGCCTTTCTAATTGCTTTATTTTGCTTCTGTTCTTTTTAGCCACATCCTGACTCCATATGTGCCACACAGTTTTAGGTGTTAGTGATGTCATGAACTACAAACTGAAAATCTGGCAGTAATACAAAGAAAGGGTTAGTTCTCAAACACACCTTGAATGTATTTGCAATTGCTAAACTAATATTTGGTAGGTGATTTGAGATCTAAAACTATAAAGTGTATTTACTCAAGTGCAGATCCATTTAACCTGTAATTTACCTTATTTTAGAAAATAAAAGTAATGTGAATATGAACTCGAATATTCCACAGTGGCAGTCAAAATCAGATGAATATTTGCAATGCCAAAGATTTAGTGTATTATATTATTTGAACTTCATAGTTCTACTTTAAGAAAAAAAATACTTAACTGATCAGGCATGTTATATATTTAAGACAGTATAAGATGGCATAATTGAAAATTTACTTTGAACAATATGAAATGTTGGTTACACATGTATGTGTTTCTTCTTCCAAATATGAGGAAAATACATATGGAGAGAATTGTAGTAGAAACAAAGAAGGACCCATTTGACCAGAGACAATTGCCAAATCACAGCCTGGGTGGCCCAAACCCTCATGTTAGCAGCACTATTCATCCCAAGATAAATCAATACCATTATAAAAACTGGTCAAATAGGAAGCATAATGAAAAAAAATAATACTTGCAGCAATTAGAATGCTATTTACACTGTACTTCTGAAAGACAATATTAAGATTATGTACTAAGACTTTAGTTGCTGATTATATATTCATCATTGGATAGTTCTACAATGTACGAGATCCTTAGCTTTACATATCTTAACTATTTTTCCCTGTCTCACAATTCTCTGACATAATCCTGAGTAAATAACTAGTTTTGCCTATCAGATCTACAAATATATTGCAGGGGGGAGGATGGTAAATTATTAACCAAGGACTCTGATTTCAAAGCTGAGACATTAAGCATTAAACAACATATTAATTATTTTAATGACCATTATAAAGTCTTTTATAACCAGCAACTTGATAAGAGAAATGCATATTTCAAATTTATAATACTTGAATTAGCTACTGGGATCCTTCTTGAAAGTAACACTGCTTACAACAAATTAGTTAAAACACAGCAGCTATGATTTCATTCAAACAAGTTCTAAATCTAGTTCAGTATCTCCTTAGGCAAATAGCAAAACTCTAATGTGAATGATGGCTAATATGTTAGAGGGGGTCAAAAGACAGCTGAACAAAAGATCAGAAAGCAACTCAGAACTGGCAGTGGTTTACTATTCAGCACATTAGAATGTGGATTATCTTACTTGGAAGAGTTAATGGGATGGAAATTGCATATAAGACTTCTTTGCATCATGAAAATGTAGCTCAACAATGAAGCCTTGTGCAAAAAATAGACAGTGAGAATGTGATAAAAGAAATACTTTGACAGATCAGTTAAACATCACATACTACTGAAGAAAAAAATTTAATGTATATAAAGAGATTTTAGTTCTGGCACTAATGGACCATAGTTGTGAGTTAAGAAGCATCTAATCCATATGATATTCTGATCTGTGATTGAAGACATTTATGGAAGGAATGAACATTGAACTTCATCTTCAAATTTGCCATTCAATAAAAAGGAGGGAAATTATTTGGAATCTGAATAGACAAAAATTTACTAAAGATAGTAATGAAATGTAGTAAGACTAATATTATCCAAATACAGAAAAATAGCAAAGCAAAAGACACAGGTTGGAGTAACCCACTGAAATATATTTATCTAATAATGACAAGTAACCTTCACTTTAGGATATCCAAAAGGTTAGAGAGGACTAGCCCAGTTCTAAACATCTTGATTTATAAATGAGTAAACATAATAGTGTAATAAAAAAACTGAAACTATTCTATTGCGATATGTAACTGGATGATTATTAGCCTTATTTTTCTTTCTTTAAAAAATGGGTGAGATAATGATATGTTACAATTTGTGGGAATGCTGTAATTTACATTTATATTCAAGGGTTGCTTTCCAACATGCTTCTCTCTTAAAGGCTCCCTTACCCTTTCACCAGTAAAATAAACAAAAGAAAAAATGTACTTGCTTTAGAATTGGAGCAATCAATGCTCAACCAAGTTTCTATTCATTGTATGAAGGACTCTGTATAGAGAGACTAAAGTTACAGATTATACAAAAATTCCACATACTGATCTGCATTTCACATATATAATTCTTTTTTTCTTCTCTTAGGCTTTTTGCTTATTCATTATTGTGCAGAAGAAACCTGCAGGTGAATTTAGTATCAGTAATATTACTCTTGGATAGTTGAAGGATTGGTTAAGTTAAGGCTAGATCTTATATTTCTATTTCATTGGATGCCAAAAGTCATTTCTAACTTTTACCACAATAATGTTGGAAATATTTTATTTTTATGAATTTTGATTAAAGTTTGAGCCAAGAGGAAGTACAAGAAAGGACAAGAAAAAAAATATTTTGTGAAACTTTTGCAAACTTTTGGCAATGTTTTAAAAATCTATTTTTGTTTTAGTTACATTTACAAAATAAATGTACTTTGTACCCAGCATAGGGGCATGACTCTCTATGTGATAAATCTTTGTCTGAAACACTTTGTCATTTCATTTCATTGCAATTACACATGTAAAGAAAAGAGGAATCTGTACATGGGAGTGAGAGAGAGTGGCTAGGAAAGAAGTAAGTGCAGCCTTTTGGGGGCTCTGGGGGACTGGCAAGGGGCAATGGAGAGACCACTCTGGAGATCAGACTGATGGTGCAGATCCATTTTTATTAAGGAAGTGCAGGAGTATATATAGGCTGAAGAGGAAGGGTGGAAGTGAGCTCAGAGGAAGGGTGGGATTGAGCTTCAGGAAGGGTGGAAGTAGGCTTAGGGAAGACGGGGATGCACTGTGGGGTGGGCTCTGAGCTGGGCAGCCCTGGCAGGGATGCTCTACTCAGTGTGCCCAGGAATGGGGAGTCTGAGTGTGCTCAGACTCTTTTCTGCCAGGGTGGCCAGCCAGACCTCAGGACCTCGACCTCCCACAGATTCCCCCTCTTTTTATTATTAATGCCAATTGTATGGAGGCCATCATGGCTTATTGAGAATGTAAGGTGTGGACCTGGGTGCATAACATCCATAAGACATAAAAACCAATAAATCCCAGTAATCCCAGGAGTCCCAGAATGAAGAGATTAGATGAGAAAAGAAGTGTTGTAGGTTATGTAAGAGGTCAGTGAGGATAGTGTCAGTCAATACCGGCATTTGGATGGAGTCAATCATCTGTATTTGGTCAGTGAGCTGTAGAGACAAGTTCTAATAGGGGCTGTTATATGGGCCCAAAATCAAGTCACAAAGGGAAAGATGTGCTGTTGACAGGTTGGCAGGTTTTGGAGTAATGCAAAGCACCACAGAAGCATATCATTGATCACAGGCTGTTGTAGCCACACACCACAGATCTTGTAGTTCTGCATCTAGAAGGTCTATTTGTTGCTGAAGGTTTAAGAGAGCCATGTGGGTGTAGGTGTTTATTTGTTGCTGCACTCAAAAAGTCTCAGTGCTGGAGCTGGATAGGTTATTAAGAGCCTGGGTAGTCACTGTTTATCAGGCGAGGGAGACGGCAGTGGTGTCTCCTGTGGTGGCATCTCAGCAGTAGCCTGGGATGTATAGGGAGGAGATTTTGGGCTTGGCTGCAGCGTGCTTTCATGGCTCCCCATGTGATGAGGGGGTGGTGGTGGTGTTAGGGATGTGCCTCCTCCTGCTTCAAGTTGGCCCACCTCCTGGGTGACTATTATCGAGTGTCAGTCGAGCCATCTCCAAGGTCAGCGGCAGTGGCAAGCCGGACATCACAAGTGGGGATCCACACGGGATGAGGGCTGTTTCTGGAAAGACACAAGTGAATCCTCTACCCTGGGTTAATAGGGGAGCAGCATATTGCCATTGTTGACCAAGGAGGTCCTTCCATCTCACCAGAGGAAGTGGAGTGGGACGGGGGAGATAGCCCTTTTTTGTCAAAGGTTAAAAAATTCATAGTGCTAAGGGATTTAGTTTACTAACTGTACTCTGGGGGCATAGGTTCCTCCTCTGTTTTTATTAAATTTTTTAAGGCAAGTGTGGTATGGTTAATGATGGTCTGTCATTGGGGATTGTAAGGGAGTCCATGATGTAAGGAAATGTTACATTTTGAACAGGCATTTATGAGGGAGGCACTGGTGTAACAAGGACCTTTATTTTTCAACAACCATGGCTGCTTTAACATTTGAATGCCTGTAGAATATTAGCAATACAGTTACATATTTTACATAGAAAATGTAGATATCAAACATACAAAGTTGTAGCATAAAAAACCATGATGACATTTTGTAACACACTTGAATCTGCATTTGGGCATCAAATTTCTCCCTTTTGGTTAATCATCCCTATCTAACACATAAAAGATTGTACCTAACTTGTTGTCATTTAGGGGGATATACATCTCAGAAGCATTTGTTAGAGGCAGAGGTCTGAATCTGAACAAATATTCTGTCACTATCAACAATCCCCGTTTTACATGTTGGAAAACCAGTATATCTGGAAGCATGAATATCTGAATACACCAGAAATTTAACAACAAGCATTTGTCATAACCATATGAAAACCTTTGTATGGGCATTTTTTAAAGCAAAAACCTTTTGCATTTTTTTTTTTGTTTTAATGGTGACCAATGTGAACATATTTCAATAAGATTGTCATGTAACTTTAGTTGAGATGTCTCCCATAAGGCTATGGAGATCATTGGAGCCTCCAATCAATGAACCAGAGCTGGTAAAAGGTTACCAGGTGGCCACTTTCTTATTCATCAATTGAAGCACCGCCCAACAATCCCAACCCCAAGGGATATTTGTTTAATCATTTTTATAATAATTTTTTCTTAAGAAAACTCCAATCATAACATTTAACATATTATTTTTGAACAATGATAGACTCTCAAATTATGATAAGCAACAGTGTACAATACATTTACATAACTGCCTGTATCATCATTTTGACTAACTGGGAATCCAAGTGGGAGCATGTGTTGTAATTGTAGAACTCAAATAAATTATGATTAAATGATCTATAAATGCAAAAGAAAAAGGAAAAAGGAAAATTACTGAGCTAAAAATAAAAAAGAACAGCTGTTTACAAACAGACAAATGGACAAACATGGGCAATCTGTACAGATTCAAACATATATAGAAACAAACACAGAATTGTCAGTGTTCATGAGAACTCTCCAAGTTGTAAACTGGACAAACAGACAGATTCACAGGCAGACTAACAAACATCTTACACAATCACAGTGCACTTAAATATATTTTAGCCATATTGAATTACATAAATTTGTCTACAGTTGTACATTTTGTAATTTTAAATAGACTAGTCAGATTTGTTGTAGGTCAATTAGCAGAGATCTCTTATCAAAGAATTTGAAAAAGACAAAATGTTATCTATACTTAATGTATTTTTGTCATAGGACTTAGCATGTACTTCTATCATCTATTTGGACCTTTTTTTATTTGTGATTACCATCTTGTGGGCATCTTGGGTCAAGTCTAGCTTCATCCTTTTGTATCGATTGTGGTGTGGACTCCAAGGCATCACTGTCGTAGGACTGGGCATCAGCTTCCTGAGAGGAATCACCTTTTCTGGGTTTGGGCTCATGATACAGCTGGACAGCACACACCGGCACCCAGATAGGCCATTTAGCTCTTCCTGGAAAAACATAAGCATACCCTCGACCCCACATTAGCACTGGACTGGGTGTTGTTATTATCCAGTATGAAGATATTTCCAACAGACTGTTTTTAGATTTTATTTGATTGCATTATCTTTCTGCTGCAGTAGTTACATCTGTATTAGAATTTAAATATTGTAAATGGTATATACTGCCAAATGAAATCCATGATGAGGTGAACTCTCTTTTTTTTTTTTGGAAATTTAAATTTTGAGCACATTTAACTCCTTTTGACCTGAAGATTACAATGAATTTTTGTGGTAAGGTGTAAAGAAAATGTAAACTGCATTTTATATTTAGGTATCTTGGGCTCTCTTGTGACATGCAGATGGTGTTCCTGCTCTGGTCTGGAGACCCCACTGTTGTTGGAGAACTGAACACCAGTGCAGTGTAAACTCTGGATTTATAAAGTATGTGCACAGGTGATAAGAAAAACCAGAGTAGCTCGGGCAGGCCAGAGCCATGTCCTACCTCTCTAATAAGTATCAAAAGATCCAAAATCCCTAGGTACCTTTTCTTTATTTACAGATTTTCCAATTTTTGTCAAGGGAAGAATAACCAATTGAGCAATACAATAATCTAGGGAGATTTGAACTGTGTTTTGAGTAAACTGAACCATAATCTTGATTTTTCCTTGCAGCTGAAACAAGCAACATTGTTTTTTTACATTCCTTCTCTGGGCCAAACTCCAGCCTCAGTGGAGGCTTTGGTGTCCTCCCCTACCTGGGGGCCTCTAAGAAGCAGGGAGAGGAGCAGAAAACCACAGTTTCTATTAAGTAACCTTTTAAAATATGTAGTGGACTGTCCAATGGTATCTCTCACAAGGGGCATTGTGGTTAGTTTGGGGTATAGAAAAGGCAAATTCTGGTCAGTCTTCATGGTGTAGGGAGATGGAAAAGAAGCAATCCTTTGTATCAATAATACCTTTGAGTTATATTTGTTGTTTATTGGGTCTGTTTTTTGTTGCCAGGCTGAGGTTTGCCCTGTTTGGAGTTTAAAGGGCTGTCTTCTCTATCAGTCTTAGAACAGCAGTCTGTCTCCCAGCAATAACCATGTTTGCATTGTTGTACATTGTTGCTCACATTCATCCTTATAGATAACCAGCCACTCTAGGTAATGACTGCTACTAAAAATGGCTCTTGCTAGCTGTTTCCAGTCAGTGGGACAATTAAGTTCCATACTGACTAGTTCAAGGAGTTGTTGGGCAAAAGGTCCTTGGATGCCAGCCTCCTTGACTGCCTCCTGGAGGCGCTTTAAGGTGGTACATTCATGAGGATACCAGTGCGATGGGCGAGCAGGATTCTGATGTAAATGAACAGGAAACGCATCATTTACCTATTTTTCCTATTCCCAATGTTTTCCCCATTTATCCCGAGTACAGCACAAGCCTTCATAATAATCATGCCATTCTGTAGTGGTAGACTGAGATTTTCTATTTATATTTGAGAGTAGGATTTCTATGGATCTTTCAGGTGTCATGACCCATCATCGCCAGTAGGTGGCACTGCTGGGTAGGCAGACAGGTCCTCCCTGTCAAGTTCCGCTTTCACCGTCTGACAGGGTGGAAGTTCCGGCCTGTCAGCACGTGGTGAAATCAGCCTGGGTGGGGACCCTTCTCTCGGCGCCATCTTTGGAGCCTTTAAGGGCTCGAGAGAAGGGTAGATTTTCGGCACAATAGAGGCCTTCTCCTCTATTGAGTTTACCCGATCCCGCTGACTCAGTGAAAGATTGTTCTCCAAGTCATGGCTAAGGGATGGAACCCCTGTGGGTGCCGGCAGTGGCACAAGTGGCGGGATCTGCTAACAGCAGGAAGGCCTCTGCATTGACCCCAGTGATGTTGTCTGAGCCCATGAAACATGCTCGGATGGTAAGTAAAGCAGGTTGGAACCCCAGGGGAAAGACTTTCCTCTCATGTTGCTCAGCCACTTGGACTGGCTTTAGCAGCTGAGTCCAAGTCTGAGGGTCCCATAGGTAGGTGGCATGGAGCCAGGGATTAAGGGGGAGAAGGATTTCCCAATACTGGGAAAGGGTGGAATAGGCAATTTTACACTGCCTAGCCTGAAAGAGGGCAGCAAGAACCCGTGCCTGTGGGTGTTGCTCCTTGTGAAGCGCTGGGCCCATGATGTGGGCGGGGCCACTTACCAAGTCTGAGGAGGCACAATTGCCCCATGTTGGGCGTCACTTGCAGCCTTTTTGGGGCTCTGGGGGACTGGCAAGGGACAACAGAGAGACAACTCTGGAGATCAGGCTGATGGCACAGATCTGATTTTATTAAGGAAGTACAGGAGTATACATAGGCTGAAGAGGAAGGGAGGAAGTGAGCTCAGAGGAAGGGCAAGATTGAGCTTCAGGAAGGGCGGAAGTAGGCTTAGGGAAGGCAGGTGTGCACTGTGGGGTGGGCTCCAAACTGGGTGGCCCTGGCAGGGATGCTCTACTCGGTGTGCCCAGGAACGAGGAGTCTGAGTGTGCTCTGACTCTCCTGCCAGGGCAGCCAGCCAGACCTCAGGACCTCGACCTCCCACAAGTAGGAGGAGAAAATGAAAGTCAAATATCAAAATTGTTTGGAGAATGATATCTTATAATGATCAGAATAAATAAAAATACAATCAACATTCTAACCAGAATGTTTTAGGGTGAAGTTAGACAAAACTGAGTATGCTATGGAAACTGTAAACTAGAGATTTTCAGGGTAGGGGCTTTTCATGCTGTCAGTAAGACAAAAAGAAGAGAATTCAAAAGATTTGTTTGTTTGTTTGTTTGTTTTGGTACTAGGAATCAAGCTCATGACCTCATGCTTGCCAGGTAGGCACTGTGCCACTGAACTGTATCCCTAGGGCAGAAGTCTTTCTTAAATTTAACAATAGGGAGAACATTTATGAGGTAATGGCATCAGTATAAGAAGGGTGGGAACTGAACACATGATTCTCATGCCTTTCAGAGAAGAAGGGAGAATTAGGAAATGATGAAATTTGACTAGTCTTTAGAGGCCATTCTGATATGATATTTAACAGGAGTTTTGGATGAGAAGAAAAGAAAATATTTGTGTAAGGTAAGAAATGTTTGTGAGGTATAGAAGATGCAGTATTGACAAAAAAATTGAAAAACAAGAGATGAGAACATTGTGAAAACAAAATTCTTGAGTAATTTGGAAGAGGTCCAACATAGAACACTACGTGAGGGTAATGACTTTGCATGGGAGCTTGGATGTATGGTCCAACGTAATGGAGGGGATGTGGCGGGTAGACATTGTGACATGAATTTGCACTTTTCAGTTTGTACTTTGATGCTTACACCAGCCTTTTCATTCATTTTTTTATGAGATCGAGGTGTTCAAGGTGGTAGAGCTATAGACAATGTTTTAAAACCTCAGATTTAGTCTCTAATATCTTCTTTTTGCAGAGTGATATGAAATTAGTGACTAGAATATACATGAGGTAATTTAGGATTGAAGAGAATGGAAGAAGATATAAAACTATTGCTTATAGGGTAAAATAATGCATAGACTAGAATCATACAGTTAGACTTCTTGTCAGCACGAAGTAAACAAAAGGTAATAAATTAAAGCAAAAGCCAATCAGAGTGGTTGTGGGTTTTTCTATAGCCACATTCACAGAATTATAAACTAGATGGAAAATTTGTTTGATTGGCAGGAATAAGGAACAAGAAGAGTTTCAGGTAACTGGAAAATGTATGAAAAATTTCCAGCCAGGTGTAGTGGTGCATGCCTGTAATCCCAGTACTTAGGAGGCTGAGGCAGGAGATTGCTGTGAATTCAGGGCCAGCCTGGGCTACAAAGTGAGTTCAAGGCCAGCTTGAACTGCATAATGAAACCCTATCTCAAAAAGACACACACAAAATTTACAAAAGAGGGATCACAAAATTTAAACAGGATTAAAAGGGGATTTGCATCAAAGGTAAGTGGAAATGGAAATGTTATAGGTTAATACATTAGAAGTCTCTATATAATTTAAAGATACTTAAGAGTTGGATTATTAGATAGAGTTCAAAGAGAAGGATAATGGGGATGGAGTAAGATTTACACATTTGAAATTATTAGAAGGTTGTAATTATCAATAAAGATAAGGTTAAGGGTAGGCCATTAAAGGGTACAGCTGATGTGGAGTGGAAGACAAGGTCACTGAATGAATGGTGTTCATAAAATCAAGAAGCTAGTGCATTGGAATGGTACCTGTCTATGTTGGTGCTGCCATTGTGTGTGACTATGCTATTATTAGAGAAATGAAGAAAACCCTAACCCTAAACTGAAGATTAAATGAAAGGTAGTGGGTATTGCCAAGATTCAAAGAAAAGTTTCAGAGAAGAAGGGACAATGATCCAAAAGTAATAAAGAGGAGCAAAAAGGCTGTATGTGACCTCAAAGCCCAGTGGCATGAACGTAGGAGAAAAATCAAGGATAGCTTAGGAGCACAATGCTCTCAATAGATGAAACTGCTTCTACTAGGGCAAAAAATTAGTGGAACTAGTACTCTAAGCAAAAATCAAACATGGAGAGGAAATCCAGACAATAATTTGTGGATTTTAGGAGGTAGTGTAGAGAGCTGTCAAAGTTGTGGAAAAAAGGAATAAAAGAAAATATGCAAGTAAAGTATGTTGCAGAAATTAGAGACAAATGAGGACGGGTGAGTAGGGAGTACTCAGATCGCTGTGGTAAGTGATGCAAATAAGAACAAAGGTATAGCACACTTAACGGTAAACTGAAAACTGTCCCTAAATGTATTAGGTGCAAATGTCCAGATCATATAAATTTAATTTACAGGGAAAAGGATGTGATTAAATTGAGGATTTTGAGATGCAAATTTTACCCTTGAATGTATAGGCAGAAAACACATGCATTCATATGGGTACAAATAGATGAAAGATTTCATGCAGACCCACACAAAGAAGGTGTTATGAAATTGCAGGCAGAAACTGGGGCAATGTAGTATATACCAACAGTGGTAGAATCCAAAGCTGGAAGAGTCAAGGAAGAGATTATCCTCTAGAGATTTCAGAAGGAGGAAGTGACTCTGCTGTCATAACTTATTTTAGTTACACTGGGTCCTGACTTACAGCTTCTAGAATTGTGACAGAATAAAGTTCTACTGTGCTAAACCATCAAGTTTATTTAATTTGCTACGATAATCACAGGAAATATAGCTTTGACTGGGGCTATGATTGATACTCTTGGCTTTTTCCAGGTTGCATGCTTTGGGGATGGAAGTCTAAGATGGTTTTGAGGAGGCTCACATTAAGGGTGGCTTGGAATCTTCTGCTGTCCCTGATGCCTCTCACTTACCTGGCTTAGACATTCTGAAAGCCTTCCAGTCTCAAAGTCAGAAGTTTTTATTAGTATGTGACTTCCCCAACTAAAAAATTCCAGGGGGAATGGATAGAGGCTTCTTACAACTGAAATGTGGAAAATTCAGAACACTTTTACAACACTTTGTTGCTGAAATAAAAACTAAGTTCATCCCAAATTCAAAGAGAGTGGAATTAGATCCCACCTCTCAGGAAAGAGAGAGAGAGAGAGAAAGAAAGAGAGAGGAGAGAGAGAGACAGACAGAGAGGGAGAGAGAGAGAGAGAGAGAGAGAGGGAGGGAGGGAGGGAGGGAGGGAGAGAGAGAGAAGGCTTTGTGGCAGTCTACAATACGCCACATGTACAAGCGAGAATAACATGAGACGCACACTTTGGAGATGAAAGCAACTTGAGAAAATAAGCAAGAAGATTACAGAGTCTCTGAAGCAAAGAGAAAGTTTCTAAAAGTAGTGATATTGTTGGTGATTGGACAATCTGTTCTACTTGGACCAAAGGAGAGAATAGAGAGCATTAGAAGACTGGAGATATTTGATGGACCTATTCTGCTGCCCTGAAAATTAAAAATGCTACTTACTGGTCAGCTACTTGAAGAATTAATTAGCTAGCTAATTCTTTTTAAATATGGTATCTAAAACTAATTCCTCATCGAGAACTTTCTAATTTTAATTGAGTTAATATTATCTTCATGGGTCTTTTGAGTGGCTATGTAGAGTGCCAAATATTAGACAATCAGATACTTTACTCAGAGAAATGCTTAGTGACTTAATCAAGACTGCACTCATGGTAAGTGGTTCCTGGTATTTGGAACTACTCCCTAGTATGTGAAAACAACTCTGTGTGTGTGTGTGTGTGTGTGTGTGTGTGTTTGTGTAGTAGAGCAAATTTGCTTAGGAAATCAATGCTTTTCTAGGAGAAAAGGGATTAAGCTCCCTATTCTCCATTTATTAGGTCTAAATTTTTGAATCTCTTAGAAGAATTAGCATATTGGAAAAGGCAGTATATACTTTGAAATAAAATTAATTACATAAACAAAACTGGATGAGTCTAAGCTGATGACTAGGGATCCAGACAGAAGGCTTAAAGGCCAGATGAGGCAGGACGTTTGGGAACAGAGTAGGGACACCAGCGGAATGTTCTGTAAACGCGGCAGCTCAAACAAAATGCCTGTCTCCTGTGGATGAACTTGGGTGACACTAGTCATAGAAATAGATAAGCCAGCTCTCACATGCCACATTCTGAGGCCCAGGAATGGAGAGGATATTCCTTTGAAAGACCTCAGACCATGCAGGACACCAGACAAGGAAAGCCTCGCCTCACAGTAGATGGGGACATTGGGGAACCCTCATCTGCCCGAGACCAGGGGAGAGTCAACTCCGTGGTGAATTCTTAGGGATTCCAGGGATTTGGCCTGTCATTTAACATATATTATCCCGTAAGTCTCCTTAAATTATAGACAAAGAGAGTGTGATGAATGAGATGATATAGTTGGTTAGGACTTTATTTTAATTTTACTTTCAGTGTTCTTGACGTTGTTATGTAATTTAAAAGTATATGAAAGACTCCCGTCTATAGATCCATCTCTCTGAGGGCAATAACATGTTTTCCCAAAGTGCCTACTACTGATCTCAGTATCTGTTAAATGACAAATTTAAAATAATGACCTTGAATATTTGATTGATAGCTTAAAATTAAAATAATTGTTTTGACACAGACTCAAATAAAATTAATACAATTTATGATCACAGAACAGTCAAACAATGATGGCATGATATTATCCTTTGTTTTGTTTCAAAAATAAATATGTTCTCAGCAGTCAGTTTAGTTTCTCTGCTAGACTTTTGAAGTCAGATCAATGCCTTCAATGTGCACTGAACTGACAAATACTATAAATATTTAAATTTGAAGTAAAGCCTTCCTTTTATAAAGTATGCATTCATCTTTGACTGCTATAAATTTTGAATTAAAATGGAATTGATACCAGCATCAACCAAGACCACAGTGTCAGTATTATTTGAATGCAAGTACAACAAATACACTTTAAGCTTTAAGAACATGGAATTGACACTTTATACTATATATAGGGCACCAAATATATGAGAGCAATTCCCCCAGGTTTGAAAGTTTCAGACCTTCGATCTATGCCTGCCCTTCCTCAGGACTCAGAGACCCTTAACTGTTCTCTCAGAATCATCTAAACATGGGCCAAAAGTACATAAGATTTGTTCAGGTCTAACTAGACCCTAGGGTTTCTTGCTGATTTCATTTTGCATTTTATTAGCATTGATCCAGCTTCTCTGCTTTAACTTGCCCTTCTTTATTTATTTGTATCAGGTGAATCTTGAATGATTGATTTTGGATTCTACACATTGACATTGTTATTGTCTCTCCAGCTAATCCCCACAACATGTTCTCTCATACTAACTCAAATGATTCAGTTTTCTCACAACGTAATGTATTGTGTTTTGTGTATGTAGTTTATTCAGAGCATGGGGAGGAAATTGGACAATGGGATTATATTTTAATAAATTCTTTTATTAACAATGTCATTTCTCTCTTCCTGATTTCTTCCTCACCCCCTCATTGGTTTGTGAGTTCCTCCTTTGTGCAAATTATTACAATCTATGAACAACACTAGGAGAATTATTAGCATTCCAATACTAAGGGAATATATGCTGTTCTGAGAAAGATTAGGATGTCTATATATAATCCACAGTTTAAGAATACTTAAGGGGAAGTGGATAAGAACAAACTAATGGCAAAATATACATTGAACATTTTTGCACATTTTGATGGAATTTATAACCACTTTCTTTATTATCTTTGGAAGGCAATGAGGGAGTATGAGCTGCCTTGTAAGTTCTGTATCAGAAGAGATGATCTCAGAGTTGATGAGTTTTCTATATTGATAGTATATTTACATCCAATTAAAGCAATTAAATTATATATAGAAGTTTATTATATATGAAATTTTATTAATATATATATAGTTTAAAATGAAGTGAATTTCTTATCTTGCCCACACACTTGCTCTTGCACTACAGTAGCAAACTGTTTATTTTTTTAAATTAAATGCTTATTATACATAAATTCATATTATTTACATATTATTTGTTATAAAATGAACTGTGCCCCCACCAGCTTTATATGCTGAAACCCTAACCCTCAATGTTTCTATATTGAGAGATAAGACCTTTCAAGGGGAGATGATCAGTGCTAAATGAGATAAAAAGTTGAAGCTCTGTATGGAATTAAAGACATCAATTGTTGTAATCTTTACAATCATTGCAAACTTTCTTGTGCTTGTTTTATTTTTAAAACTTCTGATGAGTACTATTTATTGTAATACCATAGTTCATTCTTTCATAATTTTTTCCAAGTTTTATTCCAAATTCTGAAAACCAACAAGTATTGTCTAACTTAGGATAAGTCTAAAAATATAGTTCATTATAGAGGTGATTATGAAGTGTTCTTTATTTATATTTCCTTCCCTAATGATCCAGTTTGAAATAGATGACAGAGTATAATTGCATAAGGGATTCCTCATAGAAATTAAAATTTGCACAGTTGTGCGACTAACTGGGGATGGAGGGTCTGGAGTGGGAAGTGGGAGAATAATTTAAAATGTTACCCACCAGCCTCCAAAGTACTGGCAAGAATGGTCAAAGTTAAATTTTCAGGGACATTAAGGAAACCAAACATACCCAACTTACAGGTAAAGTTGCAAAAGTGAGCTGGTGGAGACATTCATGATAGGGGATGTGTCTCTATACTAGGATGGAAATAGGTCAACCTGCTTTACAGTCAGGAGAAGGACATGGATTTGGAGAAGGGAAGAGAGTAAGAACAGAGTGTACTGGGCTTTTTTCTGGTAGCTACCCTGGCCTGTTTTTTCCTCTTACAATTTTTTCTCTCTTTATTTACTACCTTGACTTGCTTAAGACCCTTACTTCCTAAGCAAAGTGGGATATGTTTTGTGACTGGAGTAAAACTAGGTTTGTCTTGTTTTACTTTTTACAGTAGTTTGGCTCTATAAAGAATTTATTTATTTATTTATTTATTTATTTATTTATTTAGGTTTTTTGAGACAGTGTCTCACTATATTTCAGGCTGGTTTCGAAGTCACTATATTGCCCAGATTGGCCTCAAACTTGTGATGATCCTTCTATCTCAGCCTTCTGAGTCCTGTGTTACAGGGATGCACCAGCATACTCAGTCTCTATGAGAATTTTAGATTGAAAGACACTTTATTTTAAGTTTGTTTGGCAGTTTTTCAAGGTATGGCATTCTTGAAAGTCTGACACTTGTCTGATATTCATTTCTTTATGAGAATACTTTCTTATAAGTATAGCTATTTATTCTAGAATCATGTGGTATACTTTATTCTAAAGTGGGGCCATCCTTGAATGTTTACATTTCACTTGATCTTAGCCAAAAGGGGAAGAAGCAGTGATTATTTGTACTTATGAGTAAAGTCAGTAGAAAAATTGATTTGGGTTCTGTATATACAATCATTCTTGTGAAATTACTTGAAAGCGAGTTGATAGATTATAGACAATATTTTCAGTAAATAAGTGCCAATATTTATTACAAGCACCTTAGTTCTGCTCAGAAAGTTCATTCAACTTATTTAGCAAAGAACAGTACACATTTTGGCTTGTAAATGACAGTCCACTTATCTGAGAGATAAGAGGGGGAGGAGATGAGAGGAAACTTTCCTACGGAGACCATGTTTTCATTTCTTCCTCTCAGTTTTATATACTGATACTATCTTAGAACTCTCTTTTCTAGAAATATCACCTGGATATAGGATCTCCCCCTTCTGCTTTGTTTCTCTTCATTTGTGTAAAGAAAAAACCTTTTTATTTTTTGCTTCCTAGTTACCAGTCCAACTGTACATAATATTCCATTTATTTGTTGAAATTTCTCACCCACTGCTGCCATAATTGCTGATCTTTAATTATATGGATGTAACAACTGTTATGGTCAAGGGCTACATGAGACATTAACAGAGGGCACATAATTTCTAGGATTATTGTATCGTAGTCACCCAAAAAGTCAAATGAAAAATAATGTGGGAGATCTTTCCACACACTAGAGACCCAAAGAATCCAGCTGAGGACCTGGATCCCATAGCAGTGTCCTGTATGTGTCGAGCTGAAGATCTAGAGACCATGGCAATGCTCCTATAAGTCCATTTGGAGCCCTAGGGCCCACAACAATGTCTCATGCAAGTCTGTGTCAAGGATCTGCACTGAGAAGGCCCAAAGGTCAGTGGTGGAAGCTAGAAGTCTGCACCAGCATGAAGGATCTGTGCCAGCAGGCTGAGGGATTTGCATAGACCAAAAAGTGATTCTCAAAATGTGGACCAGAGCTTACCCACAGAGAACTGCAGCCATCCTCAGTGACAACGAGGGCCCGAGCTCCTCTGATGATATAAACAGCTGAGTTCATGTCAAGAAAACCAGCACGACAGATTTCTCCAGGAGAATCAAAAGCACATATCTTCCCCTCTATTTCTCTCTTTATGCTGTTGGCAGCAGTCCTTCAGGCAGGCCTTTCACACCTAGCACCATACTGATTCAGTCTGGCTGGATGCTACAGTTGATGATTAGAGAGTCCATCACAACAACATTTAAAATAGTTTTAGTATAATTTTATTGGTTGTTCTTAACTCACAACTTTGAATCTGAACTGCCTGTACAATTTTAGGTTTGTAGAAAAAAGACATTAGTAATGCAGCAAGAGGTAATGAGAAGTTCCAATAGCAAATTGAACTGCACAGCTGAAATTTAGAAGCACTTATTAAAAATGTATTATGTGACAGATTTGATATAAATGGGAGAGATTAGAATATGAATAGGATATTGCTTGTGTAAAAAATATACTACCTAGACTGGGAAGAAAAATTGTGTCTAAAGTAAAATACAATGGAACAACTTCTGTGAAATTTGTAAAGCACTGCCATGTTATAAAATAGAGCTGATCAACTTTACTTAAAAAATACAAAATTTATGGTGAAGATGGCTGTGAAGCTGACAATACTCACTGATACACGCACAAGCAAGTAGATGGCCATGATTGGGAAAGTTTATTAGTTTGACATAAAAGGGATTTTTTGGACATAAAATTAAAAAAAGATCTTTTTGAAACTGTTTCTTCAACTTTATTTCCTTTAAGCAACTCTTCCATTCCTGGGATTCATATTATAACTAAAGTAGCCAAACACAGATCCCTAAATGGGAGAACAATATTTATTGAGGATTTAAGAATTATGGGCATATCTTTAACCCAAATTTCACAAGTCTCAAATGATCTACTTAAATTCTCCTGTGCCTTAAACACTGTTAAAAAAAAAAAAGAATAAACACACAGCAATCTAAGCAAAACTCACAGGAAGGGATCATCCCCCAAGACTCTACATTCCCTTGATGGAATATTATCGCAAGAAGCTATGTATGTGGACATTCTCCCACTGCTGCCTGAATGTTAACCAGTAAATTCATCTACTAATTGATTGTTACTATTATTTTTCAAAGTTTTTGCTTGGCAAAGTTTGCATTTAATTTTATGAAACAATATGATATCGTTATGTTTTCATTTTATTATAGGGTAGGAAACAAGGATTTTGTGTGGAAAATTTTGCAGAATTCATTCACTGCCCAGAGCTTGTGTTCCTCTGACTTGCAATAGAACTTCGCCAAATCCTTAGGGAACTTAGAGTGAATAACTTTTAATTTACCATCGTTATCCTTTGGGGCAGCTTTTAGGTCTGAGAAAGAAGCATCCTGTGTACTTTACATTTCATGTCCTTAAAGCAATTAAAAGGTTCCTGAAAGAGGCTACATGTTAACAGTAGAACACAAGTGGGCTCCTGAAAGCAAGAGTACAGAGGGATTTAGAAGTCCTGGTGTGTAAATGATGCTTGATAGCCATTGCTATTTATTTGGTGTGGTCTCCATATGAGGATGCACATGAAAAATTTCTTACTATGATTCTGGACAAGACTTTTCAAGGAAGAACAACAAGGACAATTTTCTACTTTTTAAAATCTGAATGCAACTTATATAAGAATTTCCCCTTATCTGTAGGAGATACATTTCAAGGTGCACGGTGAATATCTGAAACCACTGATGGTATCAAGTTGCAAGAGCAATATAATTTTTCCTCCACATACATGCATAAAATAAAGTTTAATTCATAAACTACACTGAATAAAATGTTAGTAACAAAAATCACTAATTAAAATGATAATACTATTCAATGTTTGCCACGTGGTCTCTGATCCTCTAAAGAGTTGAGACAAATACAAATATTTTTGAATCACACATGATCATGTAAACATGCAAAGGAAAACGATGCATCCAAAAAGATACTCTATTCTTCTCTCCTTCATTAGTTAAATTCAAATTTTCTATGTCTTTCCTCTTTGCACTAAAAATTCCTTGACAGGAAAGTTTGTTTTTCTATTTTTCCATAAAAAGTCTTTTATCTTCTTCAAAGCTCACTGTGCTTCTTTATATATTGCTGAAGAGAAATTTATTTGAAATATTTTTTGAAAGTTAAATGAGTATGTTTAACTCACACTATCTTATGCAATTATTCTCTTATTTTTCCTCGCTTCTCTACATTATAAGAGAGTTTGGAACAAAGGTATGTGATGCCCTGAACAATCAGGTTATTGACTTCTTTATGCAGATAATAGGCTTTTAGGGGGCCTATTGGGTCCTTTACAACATAAAATGACATTAAATATACGAAGATTTTTTTTCTCCTGGATGAAATCTATGTGGCCTCAATTGAGGGCAGCAAAACCAATCTTTCTTGAAATAATAAATAAATATAAAGTTCAAATGGAAAATACATTTGCATGGCTCCAATGCTCATTCATCAGTGAGTTGAAAGGAGGTGATTTTCTTGTCAAGGGACATGTCATAAAACTAAAATGGTGGCACTGCTGACACTTTATGGTTTGAATAAGCACTATAGCATGAACTCAATTTCTGTTTGAGGACTGTACATATACAATCTCTTCTTTCCAGTTGGCCACTGTGATTTACCTAGGACAACTCCAAAAAATTTTAACCCTTTTCAGGCCAGTCTCTTTGAATATGAGTATTCTTGATCTTGTCATTTAGAAAATAATTATTGCAAAAGACTTAAAATTATAAAGTAATCTCAAAATAACAGAAATAGTGCATGTTAATATATTTATTTTTTGAGAGCAATAGCCCTACTCCTCTCATTTCTTTTAAAGGGAATTTTCCTTTTTTAACTGTGGGAAAGAAGGAACTGTAGAATACTGGTTTTTGACTGGCCACATAGTGACTCTTGCTCTGTGTGGGGTTCTCCCAGATATTTTTAAGCTCATGTCTTTGTTACTTTTCTTGTTGTTGGGAGAAAATATCTGATGTCTACAAGTTAAAGGAGGAAAAGTTTATTTTGATTCATAGTTTGAGGAGGCTTCAGTCCACAGTTGGCTGGCTCCGAGACAGAGCGTCATGGCAGCACGGCATCATAGAGGAGAAAAAGCCCCTGGCATGGCAGACAGAAGGCAGCAAGCAGCAGCATCAAGCTTTCCTTCTTTCTCTCTCTTTACATTCCATTCAGTCTGTAAACCCCTTTCTCAGTGCCATCCACACTGAGGTTGTGTCTTCTATTACCTGTACCACACGCCATTGATCCTCATAGCACATACCCTAAATAAACCACCTACCTATGAGTCAATACGTCTTTGAGGGGGCATCTAGATAGAAACCAGAAAAGCCCATTATTGTTGCAGCTGATGACAAAATTAAGAAATTTATTCTACATTTTTCCAGTGGGCACAAGTTGTATGATCACAATTTCTTATACTGTTCCTTCTATTAATTCTGCATTGCAGCAGACTATGTTGGATTATGACACTTACACAAAACAGTGGAAATCTCAGAATTTAGAAATAACTATCAAAAGTGGCAAGTAATAACAAGAATGAGATTGCTATTGGACAACATATTGCAAAGTGATCAATTCACACACATGTCCTAGATCCTACCTAGACTGACCAAGACTTACCCATTTCAGATAGAGTATCTTTATTCACGCATATTTGTTATGAATATCCATTCTGTTCCATACTTTTATGGGAATGGATAGGGGCTACCACAGGCTTAATAATTCTTTTGCCACTTGTTAAATATCTAGCACAAAATACACATCAGCAATATAATCCAATGTATAATTTATTAACTCTAGAATAAATGGGAGCATGGAAACACTTGTAATCTGAGATACTAAGGGGAATGAGGCAGTAGACTCCTAAGTTAGAAACCAGCTTTGACAACTTCGCAAGACCCTGTCAAACAAGGGCCAAATACAAGGGCCTGGGTATGTAGCTCAATGCTAATACTAACATGAAGAAGACCTTGGGTTCATTTGCCAGGACCACTAACACATTAGCAAGATGAAGTGGGACTATGATCTGGTAGGACCATCTAGGATGAACTTCATTCTCAAAGTCTTGACCTCACCAACATCCTGGCCAATGGGAATTACATACATTTTTTGTTTTAGTCCTTTGGGAGAATACACATACTGTCACACATTACCCATATTAATGTATCCCAGCAATAAATCCTAAATAGCAGAGACAAGGAAATATGTATGCAGGTTAAATAATCCTTCCCTTATATATTATATTATGTAAGATTTCCACAAAGAAGATACAGTTTCCTAGGACCTAAAGCATAGCAAAGCACCATTGCCATTCCATGGACAAAGAAACTAAGGCACAGAAAGATTAGGCACATTGTTGAGGCTTAGGAGGCTGAGTTGTGATTTGAACCTGATAGTCTTGCTTCAGAATCAGTAATACATAATACTCTTTGACCAGTATGCAACATTATCACTCAATTTACAATAACTGCCTAAAAGGTTAAGAAAGTGGTGTCCCCTTTAACAATATTTATCTAAATATATTATTGGTGACTTTTTGACTGGGATAAGACTATTAAATTACCTATATTAGCTTTTTCTTTAACACTTGTGGGTGTCTTGGCCAGTAGATTAAGATAAATTTCAGAATTAATTAGAGCTACGAACCATCACCAATTAAGATGCTCCCTTAGGATATAAACATTTTTCCATTAGAATTTTGAGCACTTTGATTGGTTCATGAAAAAGCTAAGAAATTAATTGCTTTTAATTTATTTGACACACTATGTAAGTCAGTTGAAAATCTCAAATTATTTATATCCATTCCAGTGTTTCATAAATGAACATTTTTACTCAGATATTCTGTCAGTTTATAATTCAAAGAAGAGAAATTTTTATATTTTAAAACTAAGAAGAATCTCAAATGCCATTTTATTTTTCCTGCTACTTTACTTAGAGATATTTCTAAAGCAATGCATAGCTGGTTTTTTTTTTTTAATAAAAAAGACATTGTGTTACTAGAATTAGGCTTTATCATAAGAATCCATGTTTACACTGACACATTTATATCATACAAACTAACTATAGAAATATTACCTCATTTACTATTCAAGCTGAGCCTATAGGTACACAAAACAGATATTTTGATTTTAATTCTTTTATATGTGCTCAAAACAATGATTAATTGATTTATCAAGAAGTCACAATATATTAAGACACTACAGCCATACCTGGGGATTCAGATTCTAAATATCACAGGCTTTCTGCTCTTCTATGCTATGTGAAGACAGGATCCAGATATTTCCTTTCATATTTTTTTATATCTAATGTACCTATACATTTAAAAATAACTTAGTTTCCAACATATTATATGCCACTGTCATACTTTTATGGACATTATTAGCTAATTACTTAAAAGTTTTCAATTTCATGATGCTCAAATGTAACACTATCTGCTGTAGACAGTTATGGGCTTTGACTTGAGAGCATCTAGGAAGGTATAATTAATCCCTAAAATGTTCATATATGAAATCCAGTCACTCTAAATATAATTAACTGGGTAAAGGCTGTTGTCCGCCATGAAAAGTATTAGAAAGAAATAATGGAAGCATGAAGAAATGCATGTGTCAGTGAAAGATTGTGGCAGAAAACATAAGCCACACTCAGTAATACAGTTGATTCTCTATACCTGTGGTTTTATGATTGCATATTTCACCAATGGATGATGAAAAATAATTTGATAAAAATTGTGCTCATATTGACTATGTATAAAGCTTTTTGATCATTATTCTCTGTACTCAGATATTCTGCATAACAGTGTAACTGTTAGCATTTGGATTGTAGTAAGCATTACAAGTAATCTACAAATGTTTTAAAATACACAAGAAGGTGTGTGCAGGTTCCATGTAAATACTGTGCCGTTTTACGTAAGGAACTTAGTTTCTTTGGATTTTGATATCTGAGGGTGTCCTGAAACTGATACCACATGGATATAGAGGGCCAACTGCACTTTGAAACAGATTCTACCATCATGTTTTAAGTGAGGACCAGATGGCTCAAGTGATATTTTCACAAATATTTATGTAGTTTTTTAGCTGGATCTCAAACAATCTTACACCTTGCACCTGGGCTGTTCTAGTAAATGAATTTTTGACACAAGTGCTGACTGATTTCTGAGGTTTAGATCTTTCCACTAAAATGGATTTCAGTCAATAAGGGTCTGAAATTGGGTCATAAAATTTCTCAATATTTATCAAACTACTCCTGCAGCTGGAGCAAGTTGGTTTCAGCACACTAGTGGTTGAGCCTTTTCTCTTACTGCTGTATTCCTTTGCCCGTTAAAGAAGGATCTGTTGTTTCTCCATGCAATAAATTGTAAGAAATGCTTAAAATTTCGCAGCTCTATCTGCATATTGCATGCCACTTACAGTTATGGTAAGGCAAGCAACCAGCAGATGTAGTCATGTTACGGTTTAGAGTTAGATGTCTTTAAACTCTTGCGGTCAGGGGTGTCACTGGTGGAAGGAAGGCCACTGACGGGAGTGATGTGCTCATCGATGGATTCATCCACCAATTGATGAGCTCAGCATGAGTTTTCTGTTACAAGTTGAACTCTGGTCAGAAGAGCTGGTCACTGGGGCTGTGACCTTGAAGGGCAGATTTTCATCCCTGGCCTCTCTCTTCCCTCTCTCTTCTTGTTGGCCTCATGGAGGTAAGCAGTTTTTCTCTGCATCGCCGTTACACCATACGATTTCTGCACTGCACCAGGCCAATAATGGACTAAACTGAAAGTCAAAATAAACCTCTCCTCCTTTAAATTTTGGATGTTGAGGATTTTATGTCAGTAACGAGGTAAACCACTAAGATAAGTCAATTGGACATACCCATGATCATTAGATTGCAAAGGCTATCTATTCTTTGCATGGTCAGGTGTGTATAGTTACATGGATACCCTCACAAATCTCAGCGTTTCAAGGCAACTGTCTCTATGCTTGTTTGTACCACAGGCCATACTTAATCTACAAGTTTTCCCTAGGAGTTTCTCCTCTATGCTCTTACCTAACCCTGCTTTTTGATGAGTTTGGTTTAGCACGTTGGCCTTTACCTCTCTGTGTTGTTTGATCCTACTTATGTCTCTTTCATTCAAATTAAGATGATTAATTCCTATATTAACATGAACTCCATCCCTGGTAATCTGAACATTACAATTGTATAACAAGTTTGTGAGAACATTTTTTATATCTTCAGAATTGAGATGTTTTCCTGATTTACAAAGTGAGATTGCATACATTTATATATACACAATGTTTTCAAAAGCAAGAGTAGAGAAAGGAATTTTTTTTTAAAAAAAGCACACAAATCATAGTATATAAATAAAACTTAAACCGCAACTGTAGTGCCTCAAATCTGGAGAAAAGTGGTTGGTATATAGGAAGTGTTTGAGAGAAGTGGTGTCTAATGGCTGCATTTGCTATCCAAATGAAAAATGCTCATAAATTTGGAAATAGTGACTAGCATAAAGAAATTCAACATTCTATCTGGATTTTACTAAACATGAATCCCAAACTGACTTATGATCTTAAAATATACATTTATTAGGAGCACTGTTTTACTATTAGGATCTGTTACTATACTTAATCTAATATCTTAGAAAGCAATGCAATATTACATTGATTTGAGAAGCTATATAATGAAAACACATTACAAAATTAAAAGATATGAGTTAAACAGGTTTTTAAAGGAAGGACAGGTCCTGTAACAAATATAGTGCTCTATATTTTTTTCTATGAAATTTAGCTTTTAAATTCATGCTCCTGATTTATGAAAGTTATAAAGGATCTCATGTGAATTTTTTGCTATAATTTCTTATACTTTTTAATTTTAAAATAAAAGATTTTGATGATTTCTTCAATGTTAAATATACATATATGTGTAGCTCTTATGCTTGCCATGCCTTGTGTATATTTAAACCACAAAAGACATCTATTATGCAAGAAGGAAAGACCTCAAATTCCAGGAATTCTTTTACAAAACAGATTTTAAAAAACAGCTCTAGCCTGTCATCTCATATTCCTGAATTTTATATACACATATATAATCAATTTTTTACTGATGTATTTTTTGACCTTATATAAACACAGCATAAATTCATTAGATAGTAGTCAATTCTTATAGGAAAAACATGCAAAATGATTTAGAACAAAGTAACTTAAAATTACTGAATGAACAAAGCATGAAGAAAGTGTATTTTTTTCCTTTTGAAAAATTTTACCACTGAGTTTACTAAGATTTGGTTAATAAAACTATACAGTAAAAAAAAAAACACCCTAAACTTTGCATTTATTAGTAAGTACAAAATTCCTATCAGCTCTTAAGTAAAAAGTGCCTAGTAGTAGCCCAACTTGTCACCTATTATAAATGTATTATTCAGAATAAAAGACAGATGGATCCAGGGTGAAAAAAAAGCAATGTATTAAAAAGGAGAGAGAGAGGAAGAAAGGGGCAGTGGAGAATGGCTCTTTACCTCTGTCACAGATCCTGGTGAATTGGAGTGCTGTGAACAAGAGTGAATTTTAAACTATTTACAAAATTCTTTGTTTCCTCATGCCAGTTTTAGATTTTTGCACTGTCTTTTGTGGTTATAAATTTTGTTTTCTTTTTCATTCTACAAACCAAATCAATTTTCCCTACCCCCGTGAAAACCACATTGAGACTCACCACAGATGATTTATTTTTTTAAAACCAAAAGATAACTTTCAACTTAACCCAATGGACTCCTTTGCCCCCAAGGAATTCTATTCCCCTGATAGGAAAGCCATGATAAACAGTTTTTGCGGGGTTAGGGTTCCCACTTCTTTATATCCCCTCCCTTTCCAAATTCCTCAGTAGTTTTCAAAAAAAAAAAAAAAAAAAACAAATCTGATTCTTTTCTTTGATCCCAAGAGGGCACTAGTTACACATGATCTTGGCTAGTTGCCCTACCCACATTTGTCACTCTAGTCGAGTTTAATGGGCCCGGAAGAGCGAATGCTGCCTGAATTGCTGGCAGCCTCTGTGAATACTAACAGATAGTTCATAACTAGCTAATATTTAGCGCGTTCTCCCTGTGCTAGCTCTGTGCAGCTTTACCATAATTCTCTAAGATACATTACACTTTTATCCTCACTGTGCAAGTCAGCAAAAGGAGACCAGGAGAAGTAAAATAATTAATTTCATCCCATGCAACAGTGAGTAAAATATGGAACTAAGATTTCACCCGGCATAATTTGATTAAATAGACTGTTCTTAAAAACCAGTGTTTTTCTTTAGTTGAAAGATGATAATAATGACAATAATAACACAAAATATAATTTTTACTTATCAAGTACAAATCCATTTGCAACCATGCTCTGTGTAGGTTTCCCATAATTAAGTGAGGAATGTGTTTTATCACCATTTTGTAGATAAAGTGAAATCCTCAAATTCACATGCTGTAACCTCCGTCTTATAAGGACAGATTAAGAAGACTGCATATCGTAGAACACTACTGTACAGCTTCTTGAATAGACTCAAACTGCTCTTGCCCTAAGCAAAACTTCCTCTTGGTTCTGTATATCTTGGAGGAGAAGTGGGAAAAATCTTTGTGCTCACACGTTTTACATCTATTCTTACTGACCAGGATGGTTTTCGCGCTCAGGTTTTTAGTTACTCAGATTTCCTGTCACATCTGTTAGAGTTTAACTGAATTAGAACACCTGGTTGAGTTTTCTCTGTTAAAACAAAAGGCAGATAGGACATCAGGATGGCTACATTTAAAATTGATTCTTGATGAAGTAACTGGGAGGCCTTTGTTTGTTTCATTTTGCTTTTAGGTTATTTATTTATTATTTGCAGATTTCTCTTCTGTAGTCTAACAAGAATGATTTTAAGCTGATTTATTTTCAACTGCTTTGACAGGCATCCTTCCAGATCTTGGATCTGAGGATCCATCTATTCCTCTAAGAAACCTGTTGGAGAAGACTTAAGATAGCCTTCATCAAGCTCTGTCATTCAGGGGGAACATCTGTGACAGGGGAAGCATTTATGCATCCCTCATACTAATAAAATTTGGGAAAACAGGATGATTCCAAAGCAACTGCACATTTCTTATTCTATTTCTAATCTGTAAGCATATCTCTTGCCCTTTAGAATTTTTGTAAGGTCTTCAATCTATAATAGGCAAATCTGTGGTAATAAAATGCAGACTTTCTATGCTCGGGGTGGGTGGGGCACCTTGTAAACAAAGTTGTTCTGGCTATCTAATAAAACTATGCTAAAATTGAGTTTGAAGATGGTTGCACAGCAATGTGTCTATACTAAGGACCATTGATTTATGTATTTAAAATGGGTAAATTTTATGATATTTGATATGTATCTCAAAAAAGTCACATACTTTTAAAAAATTAATGAAGGAATTATAGATGCCATACCCACAGATTTTTATAGTGAGTTCTCATTGTCAGTTTCTATTGGCTATTCCACTGGCTATTTCCATAGGCATGTCTTACTAGAATATCAAATTAAATGGTTCTATCAAACTTTATTTTTTTAAAAAAGGCCTTCTGAATTATTTTCTGATTAACACTATCGCCATTCTATCCACTGAGACTTTGAAGCTTTTTAAAGAAACTGTTAGAACTCGCCACCCATAATCATATGAACCAATTTCATAGAGTGTACCTTTTGCATAGAAAAATATGTAGTGATACCTCAGCTGACAAACTTAATTTGTTCAACAGTTTTGGGACAGATGGCCATGGTCCTGCTCCTCATCTGATACAGAGTTGTGAAAGGATGCAAAAGTTTGCCAAATGCTTCTGCTTGCAAACCAAAATATATGCAAACAGAAGTGTTCATGAACTGAGTTATTAATATAAAGTCATATTATACATAGTCTGAAAAAATACAGGTATATATTGGAAATATAATTTTATCCATTCTGTTTCTGAAGAACCCTGACACAACTTTTGTTTCAGTTAAGACAATTTCAGTTACATGTAAGAGAAATCATTATTCAACCTGACTTGAACTTCATTAGACAATAAAGACAGGCAGCATCACTTTCAAGGTTGGTTCACTCAATGGCTGGTAAAGATGCAAGATGTCACTCATCTCTAATGTACAATGGCCATTGTCATCTGCATCTTCAGATCTGTAGCTGATGCTCCAGGGAATCATGTTTCCCAGCCACAGTCCCAGAAAGAAAGCTACAACTTTGTCCTTATATGCTTTGCTGCTACCAAGTAAGCATTTTGAGAGGTCTATAAAGACACTTTATCTTCATGTTTAGAAAGTTGGGAATTTGGGCCTTATACAGTCATTGGTATTACTTTGCTTTTTATTTAATTTTTATTAGTATGTGTTTCCACTACATAATTCTTACAAATATCTTGGGTAGGTGCTCCATGCAAAGAACACATTTTAATTTCTTTTTTCGTCTCCTTTTCCCACCTTCCTCCTATCTTTGGATCCCCTCCCTACCTGAGAAAGATCTCTCATCCTACTGCCTATTATCTATCTTTTATTGTGTGTATAATTTGGAGTATTTTATAAGAGAAATCATGCAATATTTAAACTCCTGTCTGATTTATTTTCATTTAACATTATGGTCTCGTATGTTTACCTACAAATACTTCAAGTATACTTCTTTATGAGAGAGTAGTGCTCTGTTGCGTATAAATATCACATTTTCTTTGTCCATTCATCTACTAATGAGAATATAGGGTATTTCTATTTCTAAAATTTAAGTACTATGAATTCCTGAGAATATGGACTAATGAAGGAATTTTAGATAATGGACAAAATATGTAATTCTTTTAAAATAAAATAAAATAAAATAAAATAAAAACCAGTACATTTTCAGAGCCTCAGTTTCTCTATTTATAACATGAGTGGAGGAATATTATCTAACACCTAAGCTTGTTTTGAGGGCTAATTCAGATTCTACTGTTAATAAAAGTGCTTGTCATGGTGATTAATGCATAAAATGTATTATTTCAAGCCTATATCTTGTCATATGAGCAACTACTTTGAAGTTAACAATATGCAATATATTAACCATTTTAATCTCTTATTATGTTGTTTGGAAATTCTGTATCACTGGTTTTTTTCTTTTAAAATATTCCTTAATAAGTATTGTTTACTATTTATTTGTTTTGTGAAGGATAATCTTGTTTTCAGCTTCACTGTCACGGGAGGTCCCCGGAGGATTAGTGCAGCGCACATTTGGCTGTGTATGGTGGGTCATGAAGGCCTGGCATTGGGGTTTACATCTGGGCTCCTTGCCCTCTGTACTGTTCCCTTGCTCTGCTTTAATAACCGCCATGAACTGAGCATCCCTGCTCCCCTCCCATGTCATTCTGTCATTGATGTTTCTGCTTTGGAGCCAAGCTGACCATGGACTGATTCTCTGAACCTGTGGGCAAAATAAACCTCTCCTCTTTTACACTGAGGTGTCAGGTATTTTGTCCAGCAAGAAATACTGAAAGAGCCATTATTTTTCATTTTAGGTACTGCTACACTAATAATTATTGGAAAAGGGAAAGATGATATGTGGGAAAGTAAAGAAATTCTCCATTTTTTAAAAAGATAGTACAATCCAACAAAACAAGACAGAACAAAGCCAATCAAGACAGTGCAGCAAAATTGGTACAGAACTTCAAAGCAGGATACCGGGAAAATAATAATAGCTACTATAGTATATCTTGTTATCTTCACAATAGCTGTCCATTCCATCAGGTATAGCACAGTCAAACCAAAAACAAAACATTATAAAACCAATCAAAATAGAATACTGAAAAAGGCAAAACAATCAGAACAAAGCAAAACAGTGAAAACAATATTGGACTTCAAAGACAAGACAGAAGGAAATCCCCCATATTTGCTATATTGCATACTGTCATCCTCCAAAGAGATGCTCAGACCGCTGGCTTCAGGCCTGCAAAATCAACCGAACAATGGAAGCACTCAGTTGCTTTATGTGCCTTAGTTGCTATCAACTCACTCTGTCCTCCGAACCAGAACCATCCAGTTGCTAACCGGGCAGGAGTGGGAGGGCAGAGGAACGGATGGTGTTAGATTCTCAGCCGGTGTGCAGCACGGAGGTGCTGTCTTTTGTCTCCCTGGAATGTGCGCAGCTTGCCAGGAAGGCTGGCGAGTTGATTTCCTGGTTGTTCCCCCTAAGTCCGAGCATGATGGATTCTTGGGAGACCTCCAACCTTCTTCTTCTTTTTTTTTTAGGGGTACCAGGGATGGAACTCACAACCTCGCGCTTGCAAGGCAGGTGCTTATGTCGCTGAGCTAAATCCTCAGCCTAAGCTTCTTTTTATACTTCTGTATTTATTGTTATGGCCATGAGATTAAATATTGATGGACAGTATTATGTAGGTCGGAATAAAGTGACTGGCACCAAAAAAGGAAGCTTGCTTTAAAAAATAAAGATTATCTGAAGATTTCGTAAAGCTTTGGACATGCAATGAATTTGGCTCCCTTGCATGTATATCTACATTCCCAGTATATTTGGATTCCCCACCTCTCCTCTATTTGATGTATACAGGTAAATATCCCCTGTATTTCAGCCATTATTGAAAACATTCAAAATTAACAGTAGAAAATAGTTCCTAAAGTCACAGAGCAGAGCATAAAGAATTAATCATACTCATAATCATTTTTAATAACAAGCTTAAAAGAACCAATTAGTCATTTATGTCAACTATTTTTAATGTCCCTAAATGTGTGCTTAATATTTGTTACACCCAATAAAAATACATTGAGGAACTAAGAAGCACTAGAGTTTGTGACAGTCATCTAATCATAAATTTAACTTGAATGAAATGAGTGATTGATAGCTATTGTGAATTTTTGTGACAATTTATATATTTATTTTTAAGCTTAAATGACTTAGAAACTGATTCCTAATAAGAATAATACTAAAGCTCTGCCTCAATGACAATAAACAATAAAATAGCTTATTAAATTTATGTATGGTTTATCTGGTTCCTCTAAATTAAATCCAATATGGAATAAACAAACAAGAGGGAAATGTATGTCTTCTAGATTAAAAATGGCTAGAAAGGAATAACTAAATAATTGTGCCAAGCTCATTGGAACCAGGATTAAGAAAGTAAAAATCAGAAAAAAAACCCAAAATATAAAAGATACTTGGTGACAACCATAAAATTTAAACATCAAACCCCTATTTTATAACCTGAATGAATTTTTTGTATAGAAATGATTTTATGGATATGCAAGAAAATACCCTGCATTCTGAAGGATTTAAGAATGAGGTGTCCTGATGTCAATAATTTATTTTCAATAACTCAGTATTTCTTATATACACATGTAAAAAGAAAGACAGATAAATGAAGCAAAATGTTAAAAATTAGAAAATCTACAAAAACATAAAAATGTTTATTAACATTAATATTTCATTGATTTTTCAGATTTGAAAATTTCTAGAATAGAAATTTAGAAATAAAATCAGCTGATAATGAAAGTGCGACTATTAGGAATTCTGAGATTTCTGGGAGATTTGATTGGTCCTCAAGGTTATAGCAATCCTAGGAAGTACAAACATAATTCTGCTACAGTTTTAGAAGAGTAGCAATGAAGATTCTAGTAAGATAATTTCAAGAAAGCAAAAATATGAATATGGTGACAATTAAAAAATAAATCTGAATATTCTGTTTAAATGCAATGTTTTTATGGCAGTGTTTAGTAATGAATTTGTAATGTGTTAAATATGTTACATATTTTTTCTGTTCTTCAAGATGACTAAACTGCATAGCAAAATTTGATATATTAAATGTGTGAATTTAAGACAGTTTTAAGAAGAAATGAATATTTAAATGTCTCAAAACATTTTGTTTCTGTACATTTTCATTAGTTACATGGCACACAAATATGTAGACAAACACAGTTGCATTTGAAATTCATATTAACTGTTCAATGTATTTATAAGATTAGCAAATTACATATGAAGCTACAGCAAAAGTAATATAAGGAAAAGCAATATGACAATATCTAATTAAGATATAAATCCAAGTATATTCAAGATATAAATAACTTATGGCCATTAGTCTTTTAGCTTTTTTTTTAATCTTGCTAGAATTTTGCATTACGTATGTAGATTAATTTGGGAGAGATAAACATCATTTTCATACTACTATTCTCCAAAAAACATTGTTATTAGATTTGTTTCTGCATGTTCTTAGCATTCTGATGCTGTTAAAATGGTATAATTCTTACAGCTTTCTTTGATAATTATTGTTGCTATAGGGACATGATGGGGGCTGGGCTGTGTAAGGGTTAAGTTGCTGGACACAGCACTTTCCATTGGAGAGACTCATATTCCCAGCCTCTGCAGACAAGTTAAAACCACAGGTTGGGGCATTTGGCTTTCACTTCCTTTCCGGGTCAATAATTGCCAACCTAAGAGATTCGACAGTTCTCCAAGGTTTACTGTTTGGAATGCCCTTGTTCTACTTCTCAGAGTCTTGCTTATTTTCCTGGGTTTTGCCTCAGATGTTCCCTTGTTAAGGACCCAATAAATATGGACAGCTCAGAGAAATCTTTGTCTCAGGTCCAAGTTAGTGCTGACCTTCCTTGACTTGCAAACTCTGTCTTGTCTGTTTTATTTAATCTTTTTTCCTGTGCACTCATTTTAGTTAATCAGAAGTCTGATCTGCTCCTGATGGGGAAATACAGCCAAGTTTTATACAATGGCTTTTTTTAATAGCAGCCTTGATAAATTCAATTACTATTGCTAACTATTTCACTTTTGGGGGCATTTAATATTCTCAGTCATGTTGTTTGCTACACAAATTTTAGTTCTTTTATTTTTTACAGTACTACAGAATATAAGTTTTCCCACACAATGTAATGTAATAGGAAGTATTTTTGTTTTGTTCTCAATATCAGATTTAAAATTTTGCCTTTAACTGGCATGAACTTAGGCCTTGAGCTTGATTTTGTAACTTGAACAATTATTTCAATTGTTCAATTTCAATTCAATTCAATTTCAATTTCAATTCAATTTCAATTCATATTGAGAATATGTAATATATCAACTAGTGATTTCTTAATATTATTTTTTTGAAACTGTATCATTTCTACCCTTTTTTATGTTTTGATTTTTTAAAAAATAAGTTAAAAAATTTGCCTTTAAAATTGTGGTAGGTTCTTTATGTACATTATCAAGGTCATAATATTTTCCTACAGGTTTTGTTTTTTCTTTTTAATGTTTATTGGCTAATCAGTTGTGGTGATTGCATTCTTGTCATATTTGCCATGTCTGATTCTGCTTTATTCATTAAATATTGTGACATATATTAATATACTTTTGAAAATTAAAATTTTAAACTAATTTTGTATTCTTTTAGTATGCCTAATTGGTTTCAGTGTGTTTGTACACACACACACACACACACACACACACATGCCACAATTCCTATTCACAGAGTTTGACAATGTTTGTCTAGGGTTTCTACATCATAATTAATGATAAAGATTGCTATGCAATATTCTTTTTGTTTTTATTTTCAGGTTTTGGGACAAGGTTAAACTGGCCTCATAAAAACACTGCTTAAAAATTACAAATGATTTTTGTTACTGTTTGCTTATATATTTGGTGGCTTAGGTAAATTTGGTACAGGGAAAATTTCTGTAGAATATTTTTATATTAAATTAATTGTTTTCTTCTTGCTTATTTATTATACTTTCATTCTTTATGTTTAATTTGCTATTTTCTTCTAACTTCTTGCATTAGGTATGTAAGATGCTGACTTTTATATTTTTCCTATGCATTTAAGGATATAAACTTTCTAGTGACAATCGTGGCTAAATTCCATAAATTTCAGATGTTTTTGATTTATTGTAATTTGTGCATGATTCTTTCTGAATTTTATTTTGTTCTTTCCTTCAAAATAGAGCAAAATAAAAGCTAGATAATAGGAAATGGGGAAAGTCTATCTTTTGCAAAAAAGAAGGAGACCAAGGCATGGGGGAGAGATGAGAGAAGAAAGGCAGGAGATGAAAAATCAATTAAGGTATGTTAGACTCAGGGCCAATTCTCCATGTTGGGTGTAATCATTGTGCACTGCAAACATGCTTAATGAAAATAAAAATTAAACACTAGGGAAATAACTCTTTAGAAACTTCAGAACTAAAAAGAAAATTATTTGGAGATTTATTTTATTTCATAACCAAATTTTGAGGACGAAGACTTTACTCTCCAATCTTTTTTCCTTTGCCCCTCCCATGTTCTTTCTTTCTGCCATTACTATAGATTGACCTCAGGTGGTCTTTCCACTGAACCACAGGCCCAGCCCTTTTTGTGTTTCACATTGGGGCAGGTTTTAGTAAGTCACTATGTTGCCTAAGATGGTTCACTTGAGATCCTCATGCCCTAGTCTCCCAGCTTACTGGGATCACAGGCATACACCACCATGTTCAGTTTGGTCATTTTTTTTTTGTCTTTTTGATACAGTGTTTCAACATACAGTTCAGGGTCATCTCAGATTCCTAGAAATCCCCCCATCTCAGCCTCCTGACTGCTGGAATTATAGGTGTATGCAACCATGCCAAATTCATATTTTCTTTAGTGTACCACTTATGGTCCATTTTGATGAATGTTACATGTAATCTGTGTGGGGATTAAATTTGGGTAAGGCATTTTGTATATGACAATAAAAGCAGATTAGTTAATTTTGACTGTCATATCTGCACCCTTATTGACATTTCTGTCTGCACATTCTAACAGTTGTTGAGTGTTGCATTATAATTTCATCTTCCACTATATTTCTCAAAAGAATTATGAATCTGCAATAATTATATAAAAGTGTTTAACATCTTTAGCCATCAGAAAAATGCAAATCAAAACTTCACTGAGACACCATCTTGTCCATCCTTTAACTTTTAACTCTTTATACCCTTTATATTTAATGATTATCTTTAAAGTGTTTATTGCAATTTATAATAATTTGTGCTTAAATTGTGTGGTTTGTTTCTTATTTGTTCCACTTGACCTATGTGTTTTTCCTCAACATTTTCCATCTTTTGGAGATTAATTAAATTCTAGAATTATTTATTTTCCTCTATATTAGATGTTGCTGCTATCTTAGTCATCTTTTTCTTAGCGGTATGTCAAACTCCCATCTATAATAAGAATGAGCTTCTGACGACCTAAAGCTACATTCTTCTCAGAAGTAGTATCCTCCACTAATAGGGAGCTATGTGGTCATAGATGTCTAGAAATGTCTGCTACTCCCAAGGTCAGCTCCAACCTCTGGACTGACTGAAATGGCAAGGTATAAACACCTAGTCTCATTAAAGTTGGGCTATCGCTGCCTCCAACTCTCCAATTCCATTTTCCTGAATCCTCACAGGTTACTTACAACAACTTCCTCAGTAATCACTTGCACAGAATTCCAATTTTAGGTCTTATTTCTATGGTTCCCATCTAAGAGGAGGTCTAAGGATATGCATAAGTTATATAATTTATTGCTCTTGTTTTACTACTTATCTTAGAGATTAAAATATTCATACTTAATTTTAGATGAGGTAACACTTTCAGATAGTTTTGTGTAACTTCAAAATACTTTTATTTAATAAATTAATGATTTTATGATGTATTGTATGATGCATACAACATAGAACATGTTTACTTTGTGTATCCCTCATATTCTTTTGGTCTTCTGTTTGTGACGCATATTAATCTTGATTAACTTCTTTTACTCAGGTACATGTACTTATTGACATTTTGTAATTTATTCTATCAGCTATTGAAGAAACATGTTGAAGTCTTCTTGAACAAAATACTTCTATAACATCTCACTGCAGTCTCCTCTTCTATGAAATCTGACCTAAGACACTGAATTACTGTGTTTATGCAGTCAATATTAATTTAGATTTACTTCCTTGTTTCATCTTTCCAGTGAGGACCATAAGTTCTCAAAATTCCAGTGAAATCGACAAACAGAGGCTCATTACACTAGCCATCTAATTGATTGCACCATGTGGCTGCTAGTTTAGTTTATATGCCCATTCTACGGCATTGTTCTGTATACTAAGGAATGGTGTAATGAAAAAATCTTTTTTTGTTCTGGCTTTGGCATTTCCTGTTCATATTGTCATTTTTTATGTTTTAAAATTTTCAGTTTGTTAATAAGTTTGCAGTAAACAGAAGATAAATTCATTATGGGAAGCTGGTACATGTACATATCACACCTTAATTCTTTTTATGTCCTGTTCCTTATCTTTTTCCTTCCTCTTCTGCTCATATTTTTAGCCACCTATATCCTATCAGTAGCAGTGACTTTCAAATGAGTATTGAGATAAACCAACACTTTTTTTCTTGATCATCCAGTTGTGGAGATGGGAATGGGGAGGTCAGAAGTGTGACTTCATAGCTGTTCATTTTATGAAATCATACTTATCTCTGTGCTTAAGAGTTCCATATAATTTTTTCTTAAGGGGAGCAATATTTTGTGCAACAATAGCATTTTATTTTACAGAATTTATAAGTATTTACCTAGGAGCATTAGGATAACTTCCATCTTTCACAGTTTACCAAAGTTGAAGAGTGCATCAAGGCTCCTCCAATCCAAGACATATGACTGATGTGTCATGGCCTCATGGAAATTTGCTAAGACTCTTTTGTAGAGGATACACCCTACCCTGCACTTAACATGTTATCAGCACACTCCTCCACACATGTAAAACTACAGAAAAAGGAAGAAATGGTGCCCAAACTAGATCTCTGTTATTTAGATTTTTGTCCTGTGTCTTGTTATAAGGAATTCACTAAGAATAGGAGACTAAAGCCAGAATCACAAATATCACACTACTTTATAAAAAATAAATATTTAAAATTTTTTGTTGGGTATTGATTGTCATAAAGCACTAATTATGGACAATGAATTCTCTAGAGAATTAGGTTAAAATTTGAAAGTCAGAATGAAGTGCTTGAGTTTTCAAAGGAACATAATAAATGAGTTTGAAGTATATTTCTGGAAAAGGAAAGTCAATATTTGGAGGTTTTTACATATATAAAATATTGAAATGAAACTAGAAATCTCATGAAAAACAAGTGATGCCCACATTCACAAACAATTTGGTTTATTGTAGGTGATGAAAGAGTTAATAAACATTAATGTGCTTGTGATATACTTTGAATTTTTTTTTCTATTTTTCCAATTGTTTTGCTTCAGAACTTGATGATATATAATTTTGATTAAAAAGGAGAAATAATCAGCTTGCTTTCTATGCCAAGTTTTTCTTATCTGGTTGCTATGACAATCTCCTCCAACAGTTCTTTTTTTTCTCATTTGTGAATTTATCTTTTTTTGATGTTATAAAAAGAATTTTCTTAGGTAAGTAGTTTGATTTCTTTATGCTTAAAGGATTTTTAAGAAACAAGAAAGCTTTTATTTAAAGCCTCTGCATTCCAGGGTGTCATGTCTTATTTAAGATTTAAAATGAAAGAATTGACATCCTTTGTAAAAAAAAAAAAAGAAATGTATATATAAAGAATGGAGGTCTTTAGAGAATCTAAGTTTTTATTTCTTCCATGTTTTAGGCACTAATTGTAAGATCTGCTATTGTTCTGTGCACACAAAGGCTTATTTTTTACATTTGACTTCTGATTGTTGTTTTAAACAATGAAATATTTTCCTAACTCTCTAATTTACTGGGTAAGGTAGACTTTAAAGAAGGAAATAATAGACTATGAGTCAGAAACCTGAATCCCATCTTAATTTTGTCTCCACCAGTCAATTTGATCTTGGAAAACCACGTGATTCCCAGTGAAGTATAATGTCTTTTTGTGAAACCTTGTTTAACCTTATAGTTCTGTCCAATTTTAAAACAATGTACCTCTCTACATAGTCCCTGTTTTTTCTTTCATTGGAATATCAGACTTATCTTCTTATATGGTTTTTGTGAGAATTTTCTTATCTTCTATGAAACTATGAAGTCGACAAAAATATTTACTGTGTTCCTGTGGTATACCACACACAAGACCTGTATTCTTCCTGCTTGAATAAAGTCACATGAATTTTTCCAGAGAATCATAAGGTGCAGAGACATCAGATGTAATATTTATTGATCATTTAATGCAGAAGACTAGATGATAGCATACTAAATTGTTTTATCCCAATGTTCCCAAATTTATTCCCTCAATGATTTACAAAGTAATATTGACTAGTCCAGTGTACTCAAAATTTCAAATGAATCAGCATCACCTGTGGAACTTGTGAACATACCCATATCCTCTCAAAAATGTCTGATTCCAGGGCGTAGTAGAACAATTTCACATTAAACAAGTTTCTGTGCAAGATCTCCTGCTGATCTTGGTCCAGGGACTACCTGTCGGTAAATACTAGACTTCAATTTACAAAGGTTTTTTCTTTTTTTCATTTTAAACCTTGAAGCACTTACCAACTGCACCTATCAACGTAGGTATAAATATGTATTTTAAGAAGCGGTGTGTGTTGCTTTCATCTCTATGGATTTTATAACACTTACTGAATTAATGAATTGTGTTTTCTTTCCGTGTTTGTTTTGAGGAAGCAGAATGAATTATTTGATTTTTCAGGCCATGTGGCATGATGAAAAGGCATAAATACTTATCTAGGTTTATATATCTTGCAAATATGAAAAGAGAGGAATCATATAGAATACAAATACTATGTTTTTATTATGAAACAAATTCACCAAAAAAGGTTGCATATTATATTCTGCAGAAATGTACTGGATTTCTAGTTATAATTTTTCTGGAATAACCTGTCATACATAAATGAACAATTATTATCATTATCATTAGTGTTGTTATTATTATATTGCAGTACTAAACCCAAGGACTTGGCCCTGAGTTGATTCTCTAGTCATTTTATTTTTTGTTTTGACATGGTGTCTCTCTAAGTGTCTCAGGCTGGGCTCAAATTTGCAGTCCTACTGCCTGTGCTTTTCAGAGTACTGGGATTACAGGCATGCAACAAGATGCAGACTAATTTATTATCACTTACTAATAATAAGCATCTCCTTTTAAGAAAAGGGTCTCTGTTGTTTTCTTGTAAATAGAGACATTTTTAAGACTTTGGATCCTACATGTAGGTTTAGATAGGCATTTTTGGACAGTTCCATGTGTCTTGATTTTGACAGTGGGCATCATTTGTCTTCCCTTTCCGTTCATGTATTCATACTTTGTACTCACTTGAAGGAACCCTGTCTTTTTCGCTAGTTTTTGTGACCCACAAACACCAGTCAAAATAAAAGGACATGCTAATTTAGTTAATTTTTTTTATAAATTATCCCCCAAAGTGAGATTAAGGATGTAAAGCAAATTTATGAAAATCATTCAAACTGAGTGGTCTAGCGAGAACCAGAAGTGCATTATTCTGATAACCAGGCGAGTGCTGTCACCACCACTTGGTAAGGCTTACTTGAATTTTACAGACTTTGTATGACATCATCTTCTCTTCCTTCCCCAGGTCTTCAAGTTCTCAGCCACTAAAATAGATCAACCAGATCCTAACGCATGGCTTAGGTATCTTCCCTAGAAGATCTAAATCTGACCTAAATGACACACAAGGGTGTTTTAACTATGTATCATTTGGGAACCTGGCATTTATATCCATCTTCCTTCAGTAATTTGATGGATCCCAAATTCACTTCCTGTACTCTGCAGCAAGAGTGGTTTTTTATACACATATTACAGTAAACTGATGCACAGCAACTTTGATTTGATTATCTTCTGTGGTAGATAATAAAAAATTCAAACAAATTTTTATCATTCTCATATTTTCTGCCCTGATTTTAGCTTCTCCCATTAAGAACTGTAATATATCTTTCCACATTTAAATCACTGTGGCTTTATGACTTGCTTTGAGCAATAGAATGTAGAAGCAGGGCCACTGCTCAGATTAAGGAGCACGACATCAAAAACACTTGCTCATCTGTTTGGCTGACTCTCCAGCCTAAACTGTGGAGGTCAAGAAGAGAGTAGAAGCTCTTTAGCCGACAGGTAGTCTGTCCCTGCACCTCTCTCCCATTAAGGGTGCGAGAGACCCACATGTGAGCCCATCAAGACGAGCTCCAACTGTCCAGCAGAGCCCAATCTGTAGAACCATGAACCAAATAAATGGTTATTGCTTTAGTTCACTGAATTGTATGATAATTTGTTATGTAGCAATGCATAACTGACACATACACCTTTAGAAACAAATTCATAAATATCTCTAAGTATTAACCCTTCATGTTGGCACCAGATTCCATCTCCTAAACATTCTAAATGTTCAGGCACCAAGTCTTTAACACATAAAATTTGGGAGGGGGAAGTGCCAAACTCTGATGCACAAATTAAGATTCTTATAAAATAACCTGATATCGCATAAGTACTAAAAGGTAGAATATTCCTTTGAACTTTGACTTTCTGCCTGTAAAACCATATAAATGCTAGTGAATTGGAAAGTATGCAAAACTTTTCTTTGATATAAATATTTAAACTGTGAACCTCAAGATAGAATAGTTTTCGAGAAGGTAGTTCAGTGAATCCAATTACTATTTTTGTACTTTTTTGCACGTCTTAAATTGTCCAGCATTTTTAAATAAACTTATCCATCCATTTGCCTTACATGATGTCAGTCCTTAGACCTAATATTTTGTATCAGACACTTGTACCATTTAACTAACAGCTTACCATTCTTGTTCCAAAACTACAATAGCGAGAGTTGAAAAATGAATATGTCATTGTTAATATAGTTAATTTAAATGCACAAAAATATTTATAAGTGTTGTCAAAGATTAGTTTTGGATATTGATAAGTTGTGTGTCATAGTCAGCTAATTCAGAACAGTCTCATCAAATTTTGCTGCAATTGGTGACATCTCAAGGACCATTTGAGATGAAGTCTAAGCTTTTCACTATCACGAGGCACGTGTGTGTGTGTGTGTGTGTGCATGTGTTTAAGTGTGTGTGTGTGCTTAGAAAGAATTAGACATATGTATTACCAAAGACATTTGTTTAACTTCTCTGATTATCAGTAGAGAGTCAAACCATAAAATACTTTGTCATTACCTATTAGGCATTACAATGGAAGTTTGTAGCCTGGCACAATGAACTATTTTGTTTGGGGCCTTCCTATTGTGGCAGGTCAGGTTTCTGGAACATTGTCGGAGCCAGAGCAGAAAGCTTTAACAACACCTGCCGGTGCTGTGAACAAAGGCATGCTGCATTTATACAGAGGTTTTCATCTCAGGGTATCAGTGAGCCTCAAAGGGGAAAGCAGACCTCCTATTCACAGCCCAAGAGAATTATTTTCTTTTCAAAACTCAGCATGTGACTCACCTATATTCAGTGTCATATGGACCACCCTCCTATTTCAGTCCAAGAGCCAGAAAAATGATTTTCTATGCAGCATCTCTAAAGCTGCCTTTCCCATTTTGTCGCTCTGTGAGATGGTTCTACATAATCACATCTGCAAAGCATTGTCAAATGTGCAACGTGACCAAGTCCAAAAATTACTTTCATTTAGGAGGATATTAAACAGTTCTTATTCAGTTAAGATAAGGACAAGCAGTGATGCAAGCTAAATGGAGCTATTTAAAGGGAGGGTGTAGCTGCTTCTGTGGAGATGCCATATTTTTAGCAGGACAGCCCTCAAAAAACATGATTAGTATTTTGACAAAATTGCCTCATTTTCTTTACAAAAGTCTGCATGGAAGACTGAGTTATTAATTGAGCACTGTTTTTGTTACTATTATTGTTGTTGTTTGATTTCTGATCTCTGAAGGGTTAGTTGTTCCAGGAACCTAGTGCAAATATTCTAATTCCTCATTAACACATCAGTCTCCTTAACCTCAGAGATATCAAATGCATCCCATGTACCATGGCAGTGTTGTGCAAAATGTAACTTCACAGGAATATTTAAAATTTCTCAGCGCTGCACTGTAGGAAGTGATGTGACCTGTACATACTGTTCACAGTGCAATGGGCAGAGCATGGCGCTTATGGTCATGTGGGGCTCCGGGAGTACAGGTGGACCCATGGTAGTCCCCTTTTGGCCATCCAGCACAAACAAGCAGAACCTGCTCTGAGAAGGAACAGTAGAACGGCTTCAGCTGTTTGCACTGCTGGGCCCGAGACACAGGAGCTGAGGCTTTGTTCCCAGGCGCAGAGGAAATCTCAGGACATTTTCTCATAAAAGACAAAGAAGGTGCACAGAGAAGTCTTCAGGAAGAGGAACGGAGTGTGAGAGGTGTCAGTATAAATGGTTTAGAACAAAGGAGAATGAAACAATGTTCACCTTAAAATTCTGAATTGCTTGTTTTTCTAATTGAGTAACTGGAGAAAAAAGTGACAAGAATAAAAAAAGTAATTCACTCTAAAAAAAGATGAAGTTATGAGACCACGAATAATGAGAGGGAATAGATTAAAAAGAGAAATTGTGATTTGGTGTTCACTGGTCTGAAATTATGTCTACAAAATGCTACCATTTTCAGTAAAAGATGATACATTTTTTCATTCATTTTACAAATAGTTCCCAGAAAATTAATTATTTAATGTATAATTTAATGTACATAAATGTCTATTAGGCACAAATACTTCCTCACCATTATATATATTATTAAGACCTTCTTGCAGTAGTTCAAACTTATTTGTATAATGTGTTGTAGATCTGATTCTACCAGAGCTGCTATGAACTTAGAATAAATTATCTAATTTACCTTGATCTCAGCTTCTTTATTGTAGAGAAATGGATGGATAAAATTATTTTGGATGTCTTTTCTAGTTTTACGATTAGATAATTTATTATAGTAAATGGTAGCATCACTGTGGATCTACTTTTGGTGCTAAACCAGTGTCCTTATTCTCTTCTGTTTAAAATATATTTCATCATTAAACCTTTCAATCTTTTCAGGTTCTTGTAATTCAACCAAATAGTAAGTACTTTTTAAATTTTCACCACATCCTCCTGAATGTAGCTCTAATGTTTCTGTGACAAAAAGAATCGCAGGGAGTACGTATCTATAGTATGGAAGCCAGCAAGAAATTAACACTGTAAGTATTCAGTCTATGGTACCTCAGTAGTTTTCTCTTCATATCCATTAATTTTATAAATATACCAACATACTGGAATATCTTATGAATCATTGTACTTGAAATACATTAATTATTACATACATAATATGTATTTCCCAATATAAACACATTAGATGTTTATATATGGCTGATTTTTTAATTTTCATACCTTTGACCTGAAATAAATTGAATTAATGAAGAATTTAAATAACTCTAACTTTAAATGATTGAAATACATAATCAGATTCAGCTAGACTATCTCCTCTATATTTTCTGTTTCTTTTTATTTTTACTGGCTGTATTAAGAATTATAACACAGAGCCAATAAATTTACACAAAAAGTCAATTCTTTAAAAGTACAGTCATCTTTCAGAATGTGTAACCAGGAGCTACCAAGCTCCATATCATCAGTGAATATGTTATGACATCACATTTTACCCTATTAAGATAAAAGTCACTCTATCCTGACTGTTAGGCTCCTCATCACTAAGGGCCCAGCGGATTATCACACGTCATTTTGAATTATTCCTTACTTTTCACTACAATAAATTTAAAAAATGTACGAATTGCTCCTTTTTTTGTTGTTAGAAACTTTGCCATGTATGTCTTATATTTCCTGGGTCTGAAGCTAAGGACACGAAATGTAATACTATTGTTCTTTCATTATTTAATTGTGAATTTCTACATTTTTCCATAAAATTTTAAAATGACTTTAAAACTTTTAGAATAATTTCATTGTTTGGATGACACTGAGTGGGGTCCTGATTAATAACACTATCATTAATATACTTTGTTTCAAAAATTAGCTTAGGGCTTTTCTGTTATAAATGTTGAATTTTTCTCACTACATTTGGTACGCAACTTTACACAAAATAGATGTTAGTAAATGTTACTGGTGAGACAAATATTTTCCAAAATATTTTTCAACACTAGAAAGCTATTTTTCTTTTTTGTCCTACTTAGGCTTCATATAGAAATGATTAGGCTGTTCATATTTAACAACAGTGAGTTCAGGAATTTAACTTAGTCAATATTTTCAAGATCCATTATTCCAAGCAAATAATGTGTATATTTGAGAAAGCCAACCTACAGAGAAATGCTTCCTGTGAAATACTTTCACGGATCTTTTGAGGAAGCTGAAGTGGCTAAGTTGCAAAGAATACAGTTACAATTAAGAGACGATTTGGACTTCGCCAGAACAGGAAACTGTGATGCCTAACATTTTATTTTGTGCTCATCCTCCTTTAATAGAACTATTGTTACCCTAGAAATGCCTCATCAAATGAACTTCCCCAAAACTTCTTTGAAGTCTATCTCCATTTCTATCTCTGTATCATCTCTATCTCTATATACTGGTCTTTCTGTTTCTCTTTTTTTATATCTATCATCTTCATCTCTATATATCTATTTCCCTATTTCTATCTCTATATATCTCTATCTCTATTTCTATCTATATCCATATCTACATCCACATCTATATTTATCTTCCCTTAACATAGAAGCTGTTTAAAAGGAATCATGAAAATATGTTCCTATGCTTCATCCTCAGACATTGAATTTTGAAGCCTGATTCATTATCATAAAAACACTTAAAAGGATATCCACATATAAATAGATGGTGTAGAGATACACCAAGTGAAAAGTGAATAAAGAAGATGATATATTATATTAGTCACAAGAAAAAAAGTTCTAACTAGAGGAAAATTGCTAAGTGCATTGATGAAGAATTATTTCTTGAGCGATTACTTCATGTTTGTTTTAATTGTGTTTTTTTTTTTTTGTGCATGTAAGTAACTAGGCAGAAAAGTCTTGAGGCAAAACAGAAAAAAGAGGCAGTTACAATTGTGGTCAACAAAAGCTGATAATTCTTGTAAACTATACAGATCCTGGTAGTCAGGGGTTCTTACTACACACCAAAATTCATGCCAGTCAGAGACAATCTGAAGAAGACATGATGAGTCTCAGAACACTGTTTTTGGAGTCTTTAGTTGTATAGTGCATTTGCAATTAGACCCCTGGGGAAAATACAAAATCATGTATTGCAAAAATCATCCCTCCCTTAAGCATAGAAACCAAAATCATCAAAAGAGGTCAGCAAGAATAAAGAACATTGTAATGACAACATGGAACAGATGAGTCACCACTTGGAGCAAGGGTCTAGGCTAGGCCAGACTCAGCTATCCTATGCTATGGGAAACTCCAGAAGCCTTGAATAAAACTTTAGCAATGACTTAAGATTGAATTTTATACTGATATTTATTTTGAATATTTATAAGGAAAAGCATAGACATACATTAAACATATGATTTCATGGACCAAGATTTTTATCTTCCATCATGCCTAAATGGAATATAAATCACAGAGTCATTTCAGTCTGTACTTCAGGAGTATCTTCAGGAATGTCTAGAAGAACTTGTGGGAGAAAACAGTAGACCAAGGAATAAAATCAGTATTCCTATACAACTATCCAACACTGCTCAGGTTCAAAATAGAACCTAATTTTGACTTTTATTTTGGGGATGTCAAATTCATATTTTGTAGAGAATTAAACTCAAGATCATCAAGATAAAAATGATAATTCCAGGAGGCTATTACACATGCAGATAAGATAATTCACTTACTAATTTAAGTATTACATAGCAAGAGTTTTAACATGTTTTGATAAAAACATCAATTATTCAGAAGAACAACATAATGGAATTATAGACCACTTTAAAAGAAATTTAAAACATGTCTACTGCAAGTCAAAGCCAGTACAGAAGCTATCTTAGCAACATCCATGATGGACAGCAGTCACTTAGTATGTCTATGGTCACTTTCAAGGACCGAGAAATAAATATTAGCAGGGTATTTATTTATCTATTTAATTTATTTATTTATGTTAAATAGAACCAGAAATTTACATGGCAGAACTTTCTTTTACTGTTACTGTAATTGCATGCAATTGTCTTAAGTATTATGACAATTGTGTGACCAATGCACTATTATGCTCAAAGTAGTGAGACTGTGCCTCTATCCCATCAGTATTATGTTGTTATACCTGAGGTGAGCCATGTCTGACAAGTGAGAAAATGTATTGGTCATCATATTGCCGGTATTATCCATTGCATTTGATTATAGTCAGCCTTCCACATTAAAAACTGAGGTCAAGAGCAGCTTTGAAATGGTCTTTTGCAATTGATGCTGGTCACAAAGGAAATGAAGAAAACAAAGAACAGGTTCGAATGGCGAGAGAATACCTCTTATCCCCTGCAGATAGACAGGGAGTTAGAAGGGAAAAAAGCCAAGAAAGGAGCCTGTGAAGTTTAACAGGCTTTCAGGGATAGAAGGTAACTGATGTTGGATCAAAGTTTTGGAAACTTTGAAAACAGGACTGTAAGTTTTTAGCAATTTCTACCATCATTTGCTATTTGCTATTTGTTTACTATGCAATCTTTTTCTATTAACTGTATCATTAAAGAATTTCTTACAAATGTCTATAACTACTGACAGATAGTCTTGATAATTTAGAATTTCAATATTTTAATATAAATTTTTACTCATGGAGAACAAGTGCCTTTTATTTTCCATTGCTGAGAATTGTTCTTTTTCAGGCTTCAAAGTGTGAATCTTTTATGTAGGACAATACGTCCATCAAATAGATAACATCAAGATGTGAGGGTTGCTTCCTGCAGTACCTGTTAAAGGTTATGTTCATCTGTTAGAAGATTGCACACTGATGTCGTTTTCCGGGTCTCGATGGTTTATGGAGTTCCCGATCACTGAGTAAAGTCATTCAATGAGATTTTAATAACACTGAGTGAAACTGACACACGATGTGCTTACCCCATTGCTTGAAACGAGTGCTAGATATTATTATTTTTAATATGTCTTTTTAAATCAAAAACAGAAGAAGCAGCAAGAGAATATTAATGTCACTAATCAGAAAGCAAAACCCATTTCATTTGCATTTGAGGAAATGCTGAGATTCATGTGAAAGTAATGGCAAGCTAATATTCTTTGCTGTTGAGGAGATTCAGTAGAGTGTTAAGTAACTTGGCTAAATTTACTGTCATTTATCCTTAGCTTACAGACTAATATACTATCCCACAGTGTCATGGGTGAATTTGTTTAGGACATCTCACCAATACGCAAATCTCAATATCAATACCAATACTAATTCTCAAACTGCATATGTAAAGTAGTGTAGAATTTGCATATAACCTGTGCATGTCCTCTTGTATACTTTAAGACAGCTATATCAATTAAAAATGCAATTCAGACACTCTGTAAATAGTTACTTAAGTGATGTTGACAAATACGTAATTGTTTAATAGATATATAATACTTACAATATTTTCAATCTGAAGTTGATGGAGTTTTTGCATGTGGAACCCACGGATACAAAGGGCTAACTATACTATTACTGTGAACTACCCAAGCAGAACTTGAAATGCACTTCCAAACAACCCTGATCCTATATCATCACATATCATAGATTATTACCAGGCCATGTTAATTAGAACTGAGGTAATGTAGGTGGTGTTCAATGAATATCACCTAATTTAATCTGGTTGTACAGTGTACCTTAAATTTTAGATTTGCTCCTGATGAGAAAAGAGCATTAACTGAATTCATTTTAGGAAAACATTTAAGTAATTTTAATAATAGCAACTTTAGAAAACATTAAAAATAGATATTTGAATTTTAAAATGGAACATAAACAGACATAAGAAAGTATTTTGAGAAAGCATCACTAAATAATAGTAGAAGTAATCGTAAAACCTTCTAAACAAAAACAGTAATTAGTTTTGAAAATTAAGGAAGCTGGTGTTTCCAGTCAAGGCTTGGGGGTTTGTCAGCCTAAAAGTACCCAAACAAATTCCCTAAAGGCTGAAATGAGTTAGATAAAATTTAGAATATCAAGTTTAATTTGAATTTCAAACAAGCAGGAAAACTTGTTTTAGGATAAATATGTTCTGTGCAATAATTGGTTGTGCTGATACTGAAAATTCATTTGTGAGTTATATCCCATGTAGTATTTGGGAAACTGATGCATTCAGATTGAATTTATTGTTGCTGTTGTTGGTTTTGGTTGAATCCAGTTGCCCTTTGGTATAAGGAAGTACTTAATATTGAGGGCGATTCTTGTGTGTTCACAATAAGTACTTTTTCTGTCATGTATTCAGGATACAGTAATGGTCCTTAAAGCATGCTCTGGAAAAAGCTGCATTATTGTCACAGGATAAAGTTGGGAGGACCTATTCTGGAAGACTAGGTCTCCGAGGCGAGCTTTGTTTGCCATTCACAATAGACAAGGTTGCTCTGCACAAAACCTGCTTTCATCCAACCTATTGATTTCTGTGCTTTATCTTTGTTCCTTTGCATACTCCTTTCTTAGATTTCCAGCAACATTCACCTAAAGCTTCTTCAAATTGTACCATTTTTTTAAAAAGCACTTTTAGCTGTTTTCTTCAATGGTAGAATGAACATACACTAATTTATATGAAAATACTCTTGGAACCTGGCTATATTAATTTCATCAATATTGTGGGTATAAATGTGAACTTCTCCATTAAAACAGGATGTAATTTTGCCCTACCTATGACAAGTCCCTACACTCCTTTGTTCATGGCAGCCTCACTCCACAATTGAAGACAGACTGAAGGTGATAGCAAGTGTGCCAACTTTTGGCACACGTTGCTTCATACTTATGATTATCTTCTTTTGTGTGAATTTTTTTCCAATTTCTTATTTCAAAATACAGTGAAAGTTTTAAAATCAGGCATTTTAAATTATCTGTTGTTGAATTTATCCTAGAGTACTTTCTATACAGGAGACACACATTGAATGTTTGTTGAATGTTCTTAAATCCAAAATTTGATTCATTTTTAGTAAGTCCAATAAAACTCATTATTATACAGCTATGAATACATGATGGGTGTGATAATATCACAGAATTTCTTATGGCAAAAACTGATCTGTGTGATCATAAGATATGACACTAGGAGTACCAATTTCATTGTCCAGCTTTTCAATATAACATACAATAATTGGCAAAAGTATGGGCTTTTCTCACTCAACTATGTGGAGACTTACAATTAGCATATATAAGACATATATTATACATATTATTATGGGCACCAGTAAACAGTAACTTGAATTTTTGAGTTCATAATTCATATTGTAGATTCTATTTTAAGGAAAGATTTATTTCTGCTATCTTATAAATTTTTGATACTGTTTCTTTCAATGCATATCTTTTAAAATATGGTTATGTGCCATGTTTGTATATTTATATGTCTTCAGTAATACATTTGAGAAAATGAATATAAAAGACTGATGATGAGATTTTTGGAATGCCCTCTTTTTATAGTTAGTATAATTGCCATGAATTTGGCCAGGTGTAGTTAAACGATATTTCAGGCAAAGAACTAATAGCAAAGCTTTTACACAGTAATTTCCTGGGTAAGGTTCAACAAAATGAAAACTCATCAGAAACCCTGCTGGGATTCCATCAGCAAGCATTTATTTGTAGTCACATGTACACCTGCTTACATAGTAATAATACACTAGTGAGTTAAGTCACTATGCCAATGCAAATTAGCTGTATTTTGAATCTCACACCAGAATCTAGCAGATATACTAACCAGACAAATGAGTTACCTCTAGATGAATAAAATAAACTGAAGAAAAATCTATCGCATTTGTCTGATTCTTTTGCTTTCAGTTGTAGATAATCTTGTATGAAATCCTCTCTCTGTGTAGTGTCTGCCATTTGGATGAAGAATTTGAAGCATATGCCTTGCTCCATTGGTGCAGCAATACTGGGCAAAGCAAGCATACCACTGGCAGTGTGATTTTTCAACTCAAGTGATTCTGTGCTGTTTAATTCAAACTTAAAATTGATTCGGCAAATATTTATAGAAGGCCGGATATATGGAAGGCACTGGACCAAGTGCTGTATATAGTGGCAGAGAATAATGAAAGAGTTGGAATACTGACTGCTCCAAGAGCTTTCAGATACAGCAATGGAGAAGAGATAAGCACTCCCCCTGCCATATGGCAAAACACAAAAGTGGACAAGTCACAGGGCAGGAGAATAGCTGAACCCAAGTTGTGGTGATTGGCAAAGGATTAGCACAAGAGACAAAGTTTATCCAATAGGCTTAGTGTCTGATAGGAGTTCAATATGTTGCAGTGAGAGAGAGGGGAGAAATATGGTCATCAAATTGAAGGGTCCACTGTAAGCTAAGAGAGTGGGAGAGCAGAATGTCTGTTTGCACAAATTTGTCAGTAATTAATTTTGGCTGATGTGGAGATTTTTTTTAAAGAAGCAGAGCAGAAAACATCTGAAAAAAAAGATTCACATTTCTAATTATTAGGTGTCTTGTAAGACCCTATTTCATAAAAACACTGCCAGACTGAGAATTTAAACATTCATTCCACAGGAGTCTCCTTTAACCTGGACTGTTTTTTCTTTTAAGTAAAGGAATTATATGGTCAGAGTTTAGATAAAGGAGCTCAAAGTATGACTTGGTAAGGGCCCCTTTGTAAGCAATGTTTACTTTTATTCCGGTTGGAAATATCCTAGTTAGGTTTACTTAAGAAACATAAAAAATACTCATCCCATATAATTTGAACTTACTTAACGTGTATTATCACACCCTCATTCCATTAATTTTCTTCTCTTCAGTTGAGTGATGAATTAGTTTTCTAGGGACATAATAGCAAAGAATACAATCTTGGTGTCTAAAACACTAGAGATTCCATATCTTGTAACTATTCTAGCTAAAAATCCCAAACAAAGGTGTTGTGGATTTGTGTCTTGTGAAGGCCCTGGGAGAACTCTCTTCCTCCTGGTCATGGTCGGCAGCGTTTTCTGGTCTGAAGATGCCTCACTCTATCCCTGCTATTCTTCCTGTTTCTCTGTTTTTCTGTTTGAATTTTCCTCTTATTAAAAGAACACATTTTATTGGATTAAGACCTCCCTTAATGATGTAATTTTAACTTGTAATAAGTCTATTTGCACATAAAGTCCCATTCATGGGTACTGAGTACTGATTATGTGACGTAACTCTTTCCTGGTAGACATAATTGAACCCTTTACAGATAATTAGTCTTTTTTAAGTCCATGCCCCCCAAAAGGTAAGCACCAGATAGAAAAAGATACACAAAGTAATATTGTCATCACAAGATTGGTATAAGGATAAAATTTAACATCTTATGAAAAGCCTCTCTATGGAGCATAGTTAACTATGATGTTGCTGAGTAATAAATACTGAGTAGATTTATTTCAGGTAATTATTTCCAAAGAAGCTTCAGTAAAGAATTATTTCCTTGTGTTCTGTACAGAAATCTGATTCTAAACACCGTATCTCATCAGTTTAAATCAGAGCTTAGATTTAGGAGGAAAAAAGAAGCACATGACTCATAAAGAATACTTAGTTGTTTGCAAATGTGCTTTAGACTGTGAACATTCTATTAGAAAAAGAACATATAGAGTAACTGCAAAGTTGTTGTTTCCCAGTTCTGTTTTCTCATTCTATAATAAACATGAACTCTGTATGCCATATAAAGTTGTTAGATATTGTCTAATTGCGGCATTAGTTTTACTTGGTTGCTAAAGGCTTTCTCTTCCCCATTTTCCTCTCAGTATCAGATGGCCATCTTATACTGGTCTGAATAATTACCTGAACTTTGTACTTCACTTTGCCCTTTGGCTCTAGCTCATGCTAATGTGGAGACATCATCTGGCATGTTTCCTCCAATCTTGCAAAGGTAAATTCCCAAATCTCAGTTGAAATATTTCCATTGCGGACTGAATTTTCAAGATGATTGCCTCCTCATGTCTCCATTTAATTTGGTTTGTGCAGCTATAATCATATGAACAAATACATGTGAAAGGGAAGCTTTTTCGCTGTCAGTAACTTGGACATCCATGAGGGATTTTACATCGGAATTCTGGAATTTATAATCCTTTTCACTCTGCCATTAATTAAAAGTACCCCAGAGACAGATTGGTGGTGACCCAGGGTTAAGAGGCTGAAGGTTAAGCCTTTTAGCTTTGAGTGTTCAGTTTGAATCTGATCTAAGCTGGTAATCAACAAGAGCTACTGCTATTTGATATCAGTTTGGTGACCCGTGTGAAAAGAATTAGTAACCTCAGGTTTGTTTTGGTGGACAGGTGTCCTCATATAGTTACAGTTGATAGTCTTTCTAAAAGAGCCTGAAAACCTAACAGATGGAAAGAAATGACTTCTTAGATGATTGCTCATCCTGCTAGGAGTGTTGTTCAGCATGATGGGAAAGTACAGGCTTTAGAATTCCATAAACCCTACCTATAGCAAAGCTGCATGAGTAAACATGAACAGAGTAAGGTAAGTAAGACCCAGACTAGGGTAAGCCTGAATCAGGTAGTAGGTCTTAAAGAAAGTTGGTATCTTCAGATTTTCATTTTCTTTCCTTGATGTTTAGTTGTCATGGGAATCTGTGTTTAGGGAAGAAATGCTGATAGTACTTGTCCAGGGTAAATGTGTATAACTGCTAGCCACTGAATCCTTCCGAGGCAGGGCAAAAAGACAGGGCTGGGGCTGGGTGGAAAGAGAGGGAGTGTGCTGGGAACCTAGTCAAGAGGAATAAAACCATGCCACAGATTGTAGCATTGTTAAAATGGGACATAATATTTTAAATTGAAATCAAAGTAAAATTTTGTGACTGAACTGAATAAGGCTATTCAGAATTTGGTTTACTATGATTTTCTTTCTAGGATTAATTTGGATCGCGCAGTACCATCACCTACTTTTTAAAAATAATGTGTATGAAAGCAGGTGTAGGGGTGTGTGTGAACAGTAAAAGGGGGGACATCCTGGAAAGCTAAGCAACAGAAACACTAAACCATATTTAGGTCTTAAATTTATTTTTTCATGAAATATGATTACTTAGTATTTCTTACATCTTTATGTTTGTTGAGCATTGAAGATACTACATTTCCTGGGTAAATTTATATTTCCTTTCTGAGTCAGGTTCTGGAGCTTTTCATGTGTGTGTGAAGTTCAAGCTTTATACATGTGTGCCAGTGCTGTAAAGTGACGGCTGTTTCCTTAGCGCTTTTTGTCTGTAGCACTTTTTGAAGATCAATTCATAAGCTTGTGATGGATGACATCATGAATTTCATGTGTAGCTAAAGTCAAATTAAATGAAATTTATGAAAAAGCCATGAGTTTGTTTCTTTACTTGCTTTTTCTTGAAAATGTCTTCCTTTTGGATTTGACTTCTTTGTACCAACTTATTTCATGCATATATTTTTCTTCCATAGTGCTACCTTGGTTCATGAATTTTTTTTATCAATTTGATTTGCAAACAGAAGAGTTTGTCAAGATTTCAATTTTGTTTGCAAACTCTGGATTGGGTGACGAACATGAGTGCAACCCTTTTTCTGACATGAACACCAACATGGCCGTCTTTTTCAGAATCATGAAACAAATTAAGTTTGTGAACTAAGGCACCACTGTGTTTGTATTGCATTTGCTTTCTTGAGCCACCATAAAAAAAATTTCAGTCAGATCTTAGTGTCTTATTATGGATTACGTATAAATGATGAATCCTATTTAGTCTCTTGTGCTTGGTTGTGACAGAACAGCAATTTCATTTGGATAATTATTACTTTGCAATTTGCATTTAAGAACACAAGTCCAGTGATTGTTTATGAAAATGTTAAGGAATTGAAGTCTTGACCCTTAGTGACAAAAACGATAAGGAAATAGAGAACTTTTACTGGGGTCTTCAAAGGTTTGCCTTGCAAATTACACACATGCAAATGACATCTATCTTTTGTTAGGAATGGTGTAAGTGCAGTAACCAGACATTAGAACTTAGTAACAATGCATAATTTTTCACTGAATCACTTGCAGATTTAAAGTTTAATTCAAAATAGCACTTATTATGAAGTTACTTCAATACAATTTGACTGAAATTAATTTTAAATTCAGAAACAGTTCATGATAAAACTGTTAGTTATTAATTTATGTAGTTAAGTTGCCCAATTCTTTACTGTGTGGATTTTGACAGAGATTTAATATTCTAGAAGATCATCTAGGAGAGGTTGAGATTTTGATGCCATTTGCAGATAATCAAAAATAGTGGTATAATTTTTCCACATGTTGAAAACCAGTCAATTCTCACTCAGAGACTGAGTAACATGCTCAGAGACATATTCAATGCTTCTGAACTGCTGTTCAAATTCAATTGAATTAAACCAGCATTGTCTCATCAAATCACAACAGAAACCTGTTTCTGCTGATACCACTTTTTTTTTTGCTTTGCATACTTTTTATTTACAACCAACATAATGTAAGACGTAGCTGAAAAATCACAGTACTATGTGTGTGTACATTTAGAGAATGAATCAGGGAGATGAAAATTTTCCAGTTGAGCATATTAACGAGAAGGAATTTTTGCTTCAATCCTTGAGGTTAGAAATTTTTCTGAAAACTTATCTTGCTGAAGCCAAATTCATTAGAGTAGAGGTATTAAACAAGCTTACTGAAATGAAGTGTGTGAGAACAAATACTTTCATTCTAGTTACTTTAAATTCATTTTCACAATTAGAACCAGTGAAAAGTTCTGCACTTGGGCCTAAGCAGAATGCCCCTGACCTATAGTTCCCATGTCTCTAGTGAAGAAAGGGGATGCTGTGAACTAGCCTACTAATTTTTTGAGGCAAAATTGAATTATTATTATTTTGTAAGCAAATATATTTTTTTCTTAACATCTTGTTGATACTAAATGTTAGAGAGCTGATTATAACAGTGCATAATATCAGCTACAGTACAATTTCCAACAAAGCAAAATGAAATTGCAATTGTATTTTATCCACTCATTATAAAAAACACTTTCATGAAATCCTTAGTTTTAGCCAAGAAAGTAGATTAGCATAAGTCCCTTTGGACTTGCTGTTAATGCCATCTCATGTACCATTTAAGAAGAGTTTTAAATTTAATCTCTTCTCGGTTCTCTAAACATGCTTTCGAAAAAGCAATGTAATTTTTTGGGCCTCATAGACATGTATTAGTTTTAGGTCAATAAAATTACTTTACCTAGATTTTCTTTCATGGGAAAAAAAATACATGTTACCTTACACTGGATTGCCTTTTTTAGCAATGAATGTAATTAAGAGTTATGTTTTGTAATGGGTTTCTAAAACTACAATCTCCAAGGACCTATATTGTACATGCATTTCAATTGCCAATTAGATAAGGAGTATATCATGTGAATCCTGTTAAACTTGTTCAGTGCTGCAGTCAAATCCCTTTGTAAATATGGTATCCAAGGATATTTTGCAGGGTAAGTTTGGTTTCAATTGCAGTTGATTTATTTAAGTCATGATTTTCCTTGTGCTGTGGAATAACATCTGTGCTATAATAATGAATGATAGTCCAATGTAATTTTCAAATATTTGCAATATTTGTGGCAGAGTTTTATGAAACAGTAAGTTAAATAAAAAATGAGATTAAAATTATTAAAGAGCAGTGATAGATTGTGTAGTAATTTCTGTATTAAATAAGTGAAAACCATTCCAGAAATACAATTTTTAGCTTTTCTTTTTATAAAGCATATAATTTGAGGATTAAATAGACATAGTGAAGTTTATTACTGACCTTTATGTTTCTTGTAAGATTAAGGACATAGGTCTATTCAACTATTTTACAAATAACTTTTGAGTACATAATACATGACCAAGAATGAGGATCTAGAGAATAAAGAAAAAAACATGAAGACCAATTAAACAATCTCCAAGAGTTAATGGATTAACAATGAAATGTGAACTAATATTACAGGTTTTTGTGATGGAAGGGTATTCACGGTCCCTAAAAAGGAAGCATGCTATAAATACAAGGACCAAAATACGATTCGATATGTTTGCTTCCAGCATTTTGTGACATTAGATAATTTTGTGTCAACAAGGGAGATGTTCATGTTGAAGGAACAAAAAACTACTAAAGATAACTTGAATATGGAGTATATAGTTAATCTTTAATATACTGTCATTCACTGTGGAGAATATGGCTAATCTTCTACATGCTGTCATTAAAAAATACTATCAAATGAGGAATAACCAACACTCAGGAATATAGATAAAATATTATTAGACATATATGAGGGTAAAGATGTAGGTTAAAATTTTAAGCTTATGTGTGTGAAGTTCACATGCTATGTTATATGAATCTCAGGTATTGTAAATATTGGAATCAAGTATTGTGTGGGGGGTTGTCATATCAGGAATTTGGGATGGGACACGGGGATTGCTTGCACCAAACAGTTCAAGGGCAGCCTGAGCAACATAAAGAAGTCTGCTTTTTAAATTAAAAATAAAACTTAATTGCATTCTTTTAGTTATTATAAGTCTAATAGAATATCCATTTTCACATTTTGGAATATTGTATAATGTAAGTGTGTCTGTGTTTATTTGCTAACTATATACTATTGATCTTTACATTCTCATCACCTCAAACATTTGTTGCCCAGTAAATGTATAAGAAATACTTGGTGAATAAAAAATAGTTTAATGGCCTTTGTTTCTACAAAAGCTTGTGAATTTAACTGAGTATTTAATTTTCTTAGATGTATGATAGACCTTTCTATATAAAAATATTTATATTTTTAATTGTAATATCTAATACATAGATCCTAAATGTTTAATTAATTTTAATTGGTATTAAGGTTTTGGCTTTTATTTTGAAGTCTTGAAATTAGAATATGATAATCACATATATGTTAACCACAAGAAGCATTCATTTACATGAATATGAAAATCTGATATATGATAACTACATAGAAGTATTCACTGTCAAACTTTTAATATGTGGAATAGCATTGTTTAATGGTTTGCCTAAAGAAATACACAAACCTCAAAACTGTGTTCACATTTTTATGCTACTGTGAAATTTTACATTTTCATTAATCAAATAATAATTTTACATTTTCATGTATCACACATTGTACAATAAAACATCTTTTACTGAACATAAATTAAATGTGATTTATAATTTTGCAAAGTTGAGTAATATTCTACTTGTGGTTATACCTTACTAATAGACAATTAGTGCCTTTTTTATTATAACTAAAAATGATGATTTCTACTTTTCTTGTGCTATTTCCACTAGCAAACACAAATACTTTTATGTATTTCATTTCTAGAAAATGAATTTCTCTTAACCACAATTATCCACTGTCTCAATATAAAGTAGTAGCCCCAAAATTTGTCTACATGAGGTCTCTTAAAATAATTCTAATAGGGATTTTTTAAAAATTACTTTTCACCTTGTACATATTTCAATTGGCCTTTAGTTCTTTTTACAATAAGTGTAAATAATTACAAAGAATATGTTTTCATATTAACATTAAATCAAACCACCAGTATTTAGATAGGTAGACACCATACATCTTACAATACTCTGAGGACACATCAGTTTTTTTTTTTATTCTTGCTCCAACATTTAACCTGAATTTAACCATGAAGAAAAATCAAACATACTCAAATTGAGGGACACTTTATAAAATAGCTGGTCTGTATTCTTCAACGGTGTCAGGATGACTCGAGACAAAGAAACATTGAGGAATGTAACAATTTCTCAGCACTGGCACAGAACACCTGAAGCGTATGCACAGCAAAGCTTCATGGCAAGTTGGAAGCAGGCACTGGGGAGGAAAGGCAGCAAGAGCCACCCTCCAAGAGCACCCCAGGGACCCACTGCCTCAACCCGGTCCCGCCTGCTGACACCACCACACTGAGCACTGCGCGCCGGTGGATTAATCCGCTGAGAGCACGGCATTCCACGATCCAGTCACCTCTCCTGGAGTCTCTCAATCCAGTCAAATTGACAAGTAAGGTTAATTGGCAGAAAGTTCTCTCTCAAAGTAGAATAAACAGGAACACACAAAATTGAACGCAGTCAGGAGTTAGGTTCTGGATCAGAACAAAGAGCTTAAGTCTGACAACTAGTTACTTGAACAAGGCCTGTTTCTTGGTATTAAATAGTTTTTAAAACTTGTTGATTTCTCTTTTCATTTTTTATTTGTATTTTTGTACCAGCAATCAAGCTCAGGATCTCATTCTTTCCAGGCAGATGCGGTGCCACTGAGCTGTATCCACAGTCCAATGATAAGACCTAATTTCTTAAATTTTATTATTGCTTTAGTGGTTATACATGACACTAACATTTAAAGAAACTTAAAAGGCCACAGGATTTACATTTACTATATTTACAATACTTTTGTAATGCTTAAAATTACCTCAGAATGAAAAGTGAATAAATTTTGAGTCATTTCACTACAGGTAATATTTGAATATAATTGATTAAATTTATACTTTTTATAAGTATGCATCTAAAAACAGGAAAATTATTTGATATGCAAAAAGGAATTATTTTCAAGTTCTGTTTTTTGGCCGTTGTTACTTAAAACTAGATTGATCCAACATGAATCTATCTAGTTTTTAAATTTTTTTTTATTTTCTTTTTGTTTTCATTTTGCACAGCTAGTAATAGAATGTAGATCCCTGTGCATAGTAAGTGGTCTACCACTGAGCTACCGCCGCAGTCCTGTTTTGCTTTGTCTTCATTTTGTTATTATTTATAAATATAAGCATTGAACTTTTCTGTTTAAACAAATTAAAGATGAGAAATGAATTTTGTTTGTAGTGGGAATTCTATGAATTCATTTTTTACATTCAAAACTAGAATATTTGATATAACAACTATTTTATTAACCTAATAACTGATGGTTTTATTAGACTTTTTGAACTTTGTTGGAAACAAATAATTTATAATACATTTCTCTCATTTTCTGAATAAAACATTAAATAATTTTATTCCAATATATCAAATTACTAAAAATTAGATTTTCATATATAAACAATTTTAAATTAATATAGTCAGAAAGTATCAAGAGAATTAATTTTTAATTTCAATTAATTTAGGTAATACATTATTTTTAATAAAATACTTTTATTTGCCTTACAAATATTTGCCAAGGCATTAGAACTTAAGAATCAATTCATGCAACTTTCTGAAAATACACACAATATAACTACTTCAAGCAAGGGTTTGATGGTAAACCACATAGGCAGATCAGATTTAGCTTTCTGTAAGGAAAAAAACACACAAACAAGCAAACTAATGCACAGTGCAAGAAAAAAGGAGAAAACAGGATGATTTTAGATCCTAGCTTATTTTTATTTTGAAAATATAAACATGAAATTTCCTAGCTTATGTTTATTTTGAAAATATAAACACAAAAAGAAAACTGTGTAGTTCCAATGTGGAAATTTTATAATTACTTTCTTAAATATAACTGTACTTTAGTTCCCTAAGGAAATATCTACATACATAGGAGCCACTGTGGGAAATGAACAATTGCATGAAGGAAACAGAGAAATTAAATTGAAATTAGAGCATTTGCTTAATAGCCTAAGCAGTTGCTAATGTTTATATATTATAATATGAATTATAATGCTTAGATAATGAATTAGTTGCTTTTTAAAAAGTCACGAACATTTCAACTCACAACTTCTCCTACTAAATAGATATGCAAATATTGTTAAGATGATTGTCTATTTTACAATAAGGTTAATTTTGGTAGAAGGCATATTAACTCTATAATCACAATAGGACTAATCAAGTCTGTGCTTGGTAAAGAAATCAACAAAGGTAAGTGTTAAAGAAAAAATAGCTAATTTGGGTAATTTAGGCCAATATAATAATTTCATTTTTAAATAGAAGGGTTGAATTCTTCTGGCCTGATGTAATATAAAAAGCAAGATGATTTCTTTTCACTTAACTTCTTTGGGGGAACGAATTAAATTCATTCTGATTGTGTATTATTATAGCCATGAAGATATTAAGAGAATCTTGAAAATATATAGTTGTTGTCTAATAATATTGAGTTTATATTTTGCTAAAAATACAATAAAACTTTCATAGATTATATTCTCTTTTGTTTCGATTTATTTCTACAAAATGATCATTAAAGTATTTGAAGATACATGCATTTTTGTCTTCAAAGCACCAATTAAATTTAAAAGCTGCTTTTTAACATTAGAAATAATTTTAGCATGTCTTGAGATACTATTTAAAAATAGAATATCATTCTGTACAATTCTGATTATAATTTAAAGCCTTAAAATGCTGAAAATGGCAGGGGAAACAGATCTTTTCTGCTTATGTTTGGAAACTGAGACTCAGTGAAGATATGCGATTGACCAAACTTACATAGTTAATTGAATAATGGAGGCATTATATATTCGCATATCAGAAATGAAAAATTACATACACATTAAAAAGTGAGAAAACAGGGCCTCGAGTTAAGATTTCCTCAATGGATTCACAACTGATTTATAGATGAGACATCATCTTCCAGGGTCCTTATGTTCAAGTCTCTTTAATTTTATGTAATTGAATCTCCAGAATGACTACTAAGCTCCACACTTTTATTTTCAACTATTTGATATTTCCACATGAAGTCCTATAGACATCTCAAATTTAATGTCTTGTGATTTTTTTCTATTGAAATTGTTTTCTAATCCCATATCATAGTCTTGTACATTTCAGCTAGTGGTAAATAATAGTTTGAATGAAAAACATAGTAGTAATTAAAAATTTCCTGCGTATGATAAGCCATATTTAGACATATTGGTTGTACTTTTATGACAAGTTTTGAACTTGTCAGCTTTTTTTTCCATTGACACAGTCATCACAATGCAGAACACTTTCAAAAATCTTGTCTTTGTTACCATCTTATTATCACCTTGACTGTGATGTCTTTTCTATTTATCACTCAACAGTCTAATTATCTATAGAGACAGTAAGTAAAATCATACAATACTTCTGCTCAAAAAAAATCAAACTGTTCACCATTGATTGTGATGTATGTGGCTTCACTCTGACCTATCTCTCCAAAATTTATCTTTCATAAGTTTTCCTATCATTCACAATTTTCTGGATATTCTGTCTTTTGATTCTTTGCGTACTTAAAGGCCTTTGTAGTTCAGATCTTTGCAATTTCTTTTGCCTAATATATTTCTTCATTTATTTTTCTACTTGTTAGGGCGAAGTGATATCTTCTGTGGTAGTTGATACCAACACAGCCTCAGAAAATCTCTGCCATCTGGTATTATAGACTTGTATAATCTACACTATTTTAAAATTAGCTATCTTTTAACTAATAGGATCTTACATTTCTCCAATTAGCCCAATAATCCAAATGAAACTGGATCTTATTAAAAACTATAACACCTAACTTAGAAGAGAGCTCTTACCTAAAGAACCTCCAGATGATGTTCTAGCCTTGGCGGACACCTTAGCTAGATTTTTATGAAAGATCCTAAACCAGAGGAATGAAACTTATTATCCCAGATTCTTTTTTTAAACAATTTTTTATTATTTTCAAGGTAATGAAATACAACACAACAAGACAGAACAAAGCCAATTGAGACAGTGCAGTGAAATTGGTACAGAATAAGACAACAGGTCACCGGGATAATAGTAATAGGTGCCATAGTATATCTCCTTGCCTTCACAATAGTTGTTCTTTCAATCAGGTATAGCAAAATCAAACAAAATATAGAAAATTACAGAACATATCAAAACAGAATATTGAGTAGAGCAATACAATTAATCAGAACAAAGCAAAACAGTGATAACAATATTTGCCTTCAAAGAGATGTTAGAAGGAAATCCTCCCTATTTGCTATATTGCATATGGTCAACCTCCCAAGAGATGCTCAGACCTCTGGCTCCCATTTGCTAATGGCAGGGGTGGGATGTTTGATTTTCAGCCCGCATGCTGGTAGGCTCACGGCTGCTTACTAGGAAGGCAAGCGGGTTGCTTGGTTTGCTAGCACCCTAAGTTCAAATATGGTGTGGATCTCGGGAGACGCTGACTGGTTCTCCCCCTAGGGTGGCCACCGCTTGCCCTAGCTATGGCTGCTTACCAGGGATGTGGGCTGGTTGCTTAGTTTCCCAGTCCCCTAAGTTCCAACATAGTATAATTATCCCATATTCTTGATCCAGAAAAGTTGAGACAATAAATGTGTTTTATTAAGCTTCTAAATTAATAATAATTCTTTATGCAAAAATAGATACTATACATTTTCTCAGGAGGAATTTACTAACTGCACTGTGTCAAGATATCCTTGTATCCCAATCACCCATCTAGTTTGTGTGTGTGTGTGTGTGTGTGTGTGTGTGTGTTTGTTTGTTGGTACTGGGAACCGAACTCATGACCTTGCATTTGCCAAGCAGGCACTTAATGCTGCTGAGCTAAACCCCTGGCCACCCACCCATCTAGTTTTGATGCAATGTATTAAAAACTAGAAGTTATTTTTATCAACTTCTCACTGAACATTTTAATTTGTCAGTCTTCCCTACACAAAAGTGAGCTTTCAAGTATTGAAATGAAGTGTAGATCACTGGCTTACCTATGGCCTCTGCACTATTGTTTGCTTGGCCCCCTGTTGACTTGTTTCTGGCCTGGGACAGTGGTGAAGACTACATTAGGGCCACCTGATTCTCCAGGATAATGCAGGGCTCCTCCGTCTTCTCCTTCTTCTAATATGTACGTGGCCTCTAGAACAGTTTTCTTCAGCATTACACTATGGAAAGAAATAGAGAAACTGGCTTTGAGAATAGATACATCTCAAAATATTACAATTTTTCCAAAAATTCTGTGTAATAAAAAATAAGGGACAATGTTATTTGATGAATTCAACCAACACAGACAGTACAGTCAATCTGGACAATTCGTGCCTCAAAAATTGCCTGCCTCTGACTTACAGGGAATTATTTTTTGCTTGGCTAATCAGGATAATTGCTTTACTTCTTTACTTCATTTTGCTTTTGTAGACACAGTCAAGACCAGAAAGGCTAAACCCACCTTGAACTCTTCAGGTAGTTCAGAGGGCTTCTGTCTCACATGCAGCTCCACAGAACAATAATTCTTCTTTTGAGAATACTTGTAATTGAAGTAACTCAATAGTTCAAGTGAAACATCTGTCAAGATTGTCTGATTCTACATCTTTACAGTACAATTTCATTGTCATAATGTATTCAAGTCTTTTTGCTCACAGTGATTTTAAATGATCATGAGCAGGTTTATATCCTTAAAGCTCAAAAGTGGAAGTTGAATTGTTAATTTATTTTCTTTGTTTATATTTTTGATAAAACATTGTTTTTCAATTGCAGTCTAATAAATACTGACAATTACCATGCTCCTCAGTTTGACCTACCTCTTGAAATAAATGCACGTATATGTGTTTTAGGTTAATTAAAGTGCTAAATTTGATTAAAAACTGGTTATGAGCTCAATGGTATTTAATCAAAAATATTGCAGTTCTCCCCAAATTCTCACTTTTCCCTTTCCTGCCCTGCCCTTCTTTGCCCTTCCTTTCCCTTCCCTTCCCTTTTCTTTTCCAGGCAAATTATAGCAGGTGGTAGACCTACTAGTAATAGACCAGTACCTGAAGATAAGAAGGGCACATTTTAAAAATTATAGAAGTTTCTTTTCCAGACCCAAATCATTCTGTGTAATAAAAAATAAGGGACAATGTTATTTGATGAATTCAACGTTTCCTTCATGACAGAAAATGTGATTGCCTATGTGCTATGATTTTATGAGATGAGTTCTGAGAAGTTTAAATTGTATTTTGTACTTTTCCAAAGCCATCATTATGGCTTGTATCCAGATATCCTCTCAAACTCTCATGTAGTTATAGGTTTGGCTTTTTGTAGGTGGCTGAAATGAGGGTGTGCAATGTTTGGACCAAGAATGTGGCTGATTCACGGTGCAGTGCTTGGAGTAAAGGTGTGACTGTTATCTGCTCTAAGGGTAGCTAGCTTGGACAAGATATAAGGGACAGAAAGAGGGTACTTACTTGCTGTTGCTTGCTTGATACTTGCCGTCATCTATCTGTGCGCCCTGCTTTCTATGAACTGTTTCTCCTCTGCCATGCCATTCTGCTGTGCCACCCTGTCTTGGAGCCTGCCCACTGCAGACTGAAACCTCTAAAACATAAGAAACAGCCGAAATATGGATGTGGGAAGTGACTCAGTTAATTCCTGGGCCCAAGTATCTCATAATACTGTTAAAAGATAAATCATTTTAAAAGCATGTTAAAAATTGAAATAGTTTGTTGGAGCCGACAGTGACTCATGAAGCAGACTGCTCCAGACCACAAGTAGTTTGAGATCTAACTATAGGGCATGAAAGCAAGGCTTTTATAGTCTATGCAGAAGCAGAGGAAATACTCCACTGGTTCAGTTTCTGTGGTAGCAATATTTGTGTTATTTCAGAGGAAAGTCCCTAGGTAAAAGTTAGCTGGTGGTTTCTGACTGACTTAATTTAGACAGAGGAGTTTCCTTAATAAGGTCGTAGGTAGAAGTTGCTGGTAGGCCTAGAATATTGTTGCTTTCACTGTGGTGGATTTTGTCTGTGTACACAGAAACCTAGAGCCCTGGAAATACCTCAGTTCCACGGCCTCCTGATAAAGTGTGTAAAAAATAATCTCTCTCAGGAGAAATGAGGTGGGCTGAGGTTATAGCTCAGTGGCACAACACCTGCCTGGCAAGTGTGAGGTCATGAGTTCGATTCCTGGTAACCAAATATAAATAAATAAATGAATGAATGAATAAATCAGAAGAAATGTGGTAGAAAATAAAATAGTTTCCTGCTCTGAAACTGAGATAGTGCTTCCCATCATAAAATATTAGCACAAATTATTACCTGCTGAGTTAATATTTTCTAACACATCAAAAAATGCTTCAAATATCTTATGGTATGATCTTTGAGAGTGAGTTAGAAATGTAGCACTACTAATAATTACTAAATTGCTTATGGTATATTTCTATATATTTTCAAAATCTCAAAGTCTTGGAGTTTGATATGACCACAAGTTTATAATTTTCCCCAGAGCATTATGTTTGAAGAAGGTGGCATGTTTCAAGATTTTATAGCCAATCATTTTTTAAACTTTAGAATGAATTGCATTAATTCTCTTGCTTCTTTGTTTACTATGCTATGAAGCTAGTGTTTTCTCCTTTTCGAGGAAAGGTGTGAAAATTCTGAAAGCAGAAGGCATGAATAAGAAAGCACAAACGATCAATGTTTTCTTCCCTCCAAACTATCATTTTTTCTCCATTTTATTAAGATGGCAATTGAAATAAATACTTTACATCAAACACTACCCTTTACTTAACATAATGTGGATGGTGTTCTGTGTGTTGTCTTATTATCCAGGAGTTCCAAGATACTTTCTTCCTATTTTTCACTTTGAAGTGTTTTGGAGTTAATGAAGGCCTCTGCATGGTTCCCATCTTCAGAAACGCTTCTATTGAATAGGCTTTGACTGTGTGCCCTAATCTCCTGGGGTACAAATGGTCAGCAGAGCATATTTTTTCCCCTCATGCTTAATTTTGAACATTTTTATAGAGCTGGAAAAAGCTAGACCCCATGGAATCTTATCTAAACACTGCAGAGTGCATCATATTGTTGGTATTAATAAGAAGAAAAATTAGTTACTGCAATAGACATGGGGAGACCACAGAGAGAGGCTTTCTTCAGGAAGGAGCTAAAGAAAATAGGACAGCAGAGAAATGGATTTGACCAAGTTTTTAAAAATATAGAAATCAAACAAAGCTTTTGGGGAACAGTTGTTTCTTACTGGATTAAAATAAAATGTGTGGACATACATGTTGTGTGTGTGTGCATATATCAATGTGTACACATACATGTGCCTCATGCATGCCAAGGCAAGGGAGTAAATTGTATATAGCAAAATAATGTTGAAAGCTAAAGCTACTTTTGGCTAAGAATATAACAGGTCCAACTGAAAATTTTTTCTTTGAATTTTTTTGTAAATTCCCTCAATTATTTATTTGTATACTTAGTAGAGACTTAAATATAAGAATCAAATTTATCTACAAATTTGATTGACCCTGTAGACTGTTACTTTAACAAAATAAAAAAAAAGATTAAAGAAAATAATCAGAGATTGTTACTTTAAACATTATCAACAAGTTCATAGGGTTGGGGATTTGGTTTAGTGGTTCAAGCAGTTGCCTAGTAAGTATAAGGATCGTAAGTTTGATCCCCAGTGTGAAAAAAGAAAAAACAAGTTCTTTTAAGTCATTTGTTTAATGGCCATTAGTTAGTTGAGATTATTAATCTTATTTTATTTAAAAGATGAGAAAATCAGAGAAGACAATTTGTTTTTCTATACTGACATAGTAAGTAACATAACCAAACATATAGTCCCCATCAGCAACTTAAGATATAATGTCAGAAACTTGGCCAGAGCTCTGATTTGTGACAAGTACACAGCAAAGGCTTAAATAAAAGAGACATGTAATATGATTTTCAGAATTCCAGGAAGGTCGGACCTCTCTTGGAGCTCAAACAAAGACTTCTCTAGACTGTCTGTACTTTTTGGGTCTTTTAACAGTTCACAGGGTGCAGGAAGTGGAGGGCACGGTTGAGGCAAAAGCCTGCAAAAAATGAGAATGGTCTTGAGAAGTTAGAACGAAGACATTCAAAGAAATAAATCTTGCAAATTAAGAGAACGGTCTGATCTCCAGTGTTGGCAGTTTATTGCTCTGTCACAGGGACTGACAGCCTGAGGCCTCAGCTACGTTGGCTATGGTGTCATTTTGTCTTCAGAACTCTGTGCCCAGCAACACCACCTTTCCAAAGCCCATTCCCCAACAATATAGTATTCCTTTATTTTGTTTATACTTTGCTGATTATTAATGGCAAATTCTTTCACTATAGTGGGTCAGATACCAAAGCTGATAAAGCAGCCACTATCTTAATACTGGGATGTTATTCAGAAAAAAAAGAGAGTTGCAGAAGTATTTCCCTTGTGTATGAGTACCTAAAATATGAAAGTGAATCTCAGATATGAGTAGCATCTTACCAACACAGAGTAATATTTATTGTAAGTAGCTATAAAGTACTTCTCAAATGGGTAGGGTAACAACACTGTTAGATACATGACTTCTATCTAGGATCAGTACATCATATCAATTATTTTGCAGATAGCCAATCATCAGAAAAATTAAGTGCCATCAACTCTAGGGAAAATGAAACTTCTCATGGTGGATATATAAACTTATGCCTTTATAGCTTGATGTCTGTGGTGTCTATGGAAAATGGGATTGTATATTCCCACTCTTCTCACATTTAAAGGTCTAAAGTCTGGGCATCATTTAGGTGGCAATCCTCATACTGAATTCAATGCCCAGTAACAGCAGCCAGCTGCAAGAAAAGAATGAACCTCTATACCTATCAGGAAACTACGGGCCATTGTTTGATGGGTCAGTGGGAATAAAGCCTAGGTAGTAAGGCACTGCATTCCCTGTACTTCTAGCCCTAAGAACTTTGTGTGAATGTGGATGTGTTTGCATTGAGTAATTTTAGTCTAGTGGACTAGACAGCTTTTTATATTGAATAGCTTTTTATTATGTCAGATAGCACTTTAAGAAATAAAATACTTGGAAAGCCTAATTCTGGTCAGTTTCTACTTATTATGTCAAAGGAAGTGAAATCAATGCAACTTTGTGTATTGTAGCTCCTGCAGCACAAATAGCATTGACAGACTTGCATTAATAACAACGTGTTCTAGCTCAGACCCCTCTTTATACACATAAATCACTGGATACAATTAATCACATGTCGCCATTGAGCCACAATACTGCCAGGAAGAAATTTCCTATTGTGTTCCGGGAAGATGAGAAAATAAAGAAATATTGGAAAAGATCATTAATAAATATAGCACACTGAAAGTCACTATCTGAGATTCAGATGCAGTGTTGACTATACGTGAACCAATTTTTTCACTGACATACTTTTAAAGCCAGAATATGTACCAGTTTTCTCTCATTTTATGTTTCAATTTGTGAGATGTCTGATTCCTTTTCTTTTGTTAACACCTGCTGTCCACAGGAGCCTTAAACTTCTTAAATTCCTGAAACATGTTCTTCCCATATCAACTTTTTTATGACTTCCTAGCCTAAAATAACATTGTCTGACCAACACTGCTGTTTTCCATGCTCCAGCATCCCAATTTTTTGTCATCTCTTTTCCTCATACCACAATGAATAGAATCTCAGTGAAATTTACAACAGCTGAAATTTCACAACAGGATTATTTCATGTGTACATACATTTGTAGTGGTATTCTGAGAACGTAGGGAGAGAGAATCAGCTGAGGGGAACCTATTTCCACTCCCAGGCCACAGACTGCGTCATGATCACCAGTTCCAACAAGAGGCTGAGACACTTTTTGACTGGCAGCACTGATGGTCATCTCAAATTTTGTTATTTCAGTGATTGTACTATTTTTATTCATCCAGAAAGTGAAGCATCACAAAAAATTTGATTGCATGTACAAGTTGAATCAGTAGGTTAAATCTGAATGCCTGCAGAAAAAAATCATTGTTATTATTATTATTATTTTGGTACCAGGGACTGAACTCATAACTTAGCGCTTGCCGGACAGGTGCTTATGCTGATGAGCTAAATCCTCAGCCCCAGGAAAAAATTATTGATAGTTTACGTTGTCTCCAGTCAACAAAGGAATTTAAGTTTTGTGAAGAATTGAAAACTTGTTTTAAAAGTATATCCGTAGATGAGTCATTAAGCATTGACTTAGGCTACTGACAAGAAAATTGTGTATGGTTGTCCTTAATGAAAAAGTCAGTTACATCATCCAAAACATTTGTTGGACCCATCCCTAGTATCAACATTCCAAATTACTATAATCTGAGATTGAATATAGAGGGTCTTTAACCTATACATTAAGAATATAATCCTTAGTATTTCACAGGGCACAGTTTGGTAGAAATAGAAAGAAAATTACTTATACATTAGTGTATTTTTTGGTAATAATATGTAAAAAGAAAAAGGTGAATTAATGTTGTATTTATCTTAAGATAGTATGTTGAAATTTTCCAATTAGTGACCAGGCATGATGACGCATACCTGTAATCCCAACACTTAGGAGGCTGAGGCAGGAGGATCAGATCACTTGTGAGTCTGAGGCCAGCTTGGGCTACATAGCTCAAAGTCAGCTTCAAATGCACAGTGAGATGCTGTCTAAAAATATTTTCCAATTAGATAGTTTAACAACCTTTTTTTTTTGAACCAAACCTTCAAATCTGTTGTTTTATTTTATATTTAAGGCACATTTCAAATTGTACTAGACATAGTTTAAGTTTTCATTAGCCACATGGCTTAAGTAGCTTCCTTATTGAACAGTGCTATTTTAGTACATTTTCCAATCCTTTAATGGAAGTTTCTTTCTCATTAGTAGAGTTACTACTTTTCCTCAGACAAAAAGACAATATACTTAGTATATGTTGCACCCTTGACGTAGAGCAAGAGTTACATAAATGTTTACTGAATACTGTAGTTTTCCATTCAATTACAAATATTTGCATATTTCTTTCACTGGTTCTAAGTGCAAGAAACTTTCCTAAGTATTAAATTTGTAAGCAGTTACCAAGTATGCATCATGCACCCTTAGAGTGTGACTTCTCCTGGCCGATTATTATACGCTGCTGCCAAATAAAATTACAAAAGTGCTCAACAGCTTGTGTTTTAGATGGATTTTTCACTCCCTAATTATCTTCTCTGTTAGATCTCCACGATTCCACCCACTGCACATTGACTGTTACTCTCTCGCTGCCCAGGATCTCTCGCTGCAACATTACACACGAGCTTGCCTTTTTCAGAAGCCCTAAAGCTTCTTGCTGCTTTTCAAGCAGAACAGCTTTTTGATGTTTCTGGGCCTCTGATCTTCTCAAACATCTGTTAAACCTCTACTTATAATGCGATGCCAAGTTCACTTGATACCTCTTCCATGAAAGTGCTCCTGGCTACCCATTGTCAGTTATTTATTCTTCACTCCTTGCTCGCAAAGATTTTCTGCAGGTCTCTATCATGTCATTTATTTCAAATTGTCATATGTCAACTGTTCCCTAATAGACCTTTAATTGCTTTAACTCTTGCAACTAGCAGTGGAAATGGCTCATGACAGGCATGCAGAAAAAGGTGTTTAGAATGGAAGGATAGAGTACTTGTTCCCTATCTTAGTTTCTTATATTCTTTTCTGACTCAGACAAAATGATATACGTGGATTTATGTGAATGATATGCCTAGAAACATTTTTGCTTGTTATCAGTATTCCTTCCAATTGAAACATTTAAAAATAAAAGATGATTAGAGAAAGAATTAGCACCCAAATCACAAGGACATCCCAGGAAAAAGACTTGATGTGTCATACATGTTTCCAAGGCTCTCCTGTCCTGTGACAAAACCATTCCTACTTTGTATGTCATTAAGTCCATTATATTTTTCTTCCTTCGTTTTTTGCTTTTCATCAGCATTTCCTAGGTTTGATGATTTTCCAGTGTTAATTCAGAAGGATATTTCTAAACTATTGATTATAATTTCATTTAAAAATAATGATTTCCCACACAGCTTTGAAGGTAACGTTATTTATACCACATTTAATGTATGAAACCACTTTTAGCAAACTTCATTGTGATCGAACCTTATCTGTATATATCCAAGGACTGATTTGAACACAAGCTATATAGCCTTCTAAAAGAACTCATGGTCACTGTCTATGACATTGTTTGTTAGGGTCCCTGATACTTTATGTCTTTTGAACTCATGAATTAACTCCTTCTGGGATTTTAGGAAGCCTATATCTCTGTTTGTAAGATTTTGCAACTAGTTGGGAACATATGCTTACCTCCCAAAATGTCGGATTCTCTATTCAGCTAAGTGTGATACATGTATAATATAGATCATGATTCTATTATTCTTGGGGAATTATTTCCATACTACTGAAACACTGAAATATATATTATTTTATATATAAGAATACATTATAGGATATATAATAGTTTAGCATATCTAGAATGTAATAACTATAACATATCATAGACAATAATTATAGATAATATATTATACATAATAATACAGCAATATAATATATTATTTTTTTAAAATATAACTTTCAAAAACTTGTGAGATAGTGTTCTGATTCCAAAAGGGCCTAGTAGTATACTTTGTCATTATTAACCACAAATTCTATTTTTACTTTCTTTTACTTTGTTTCTCTTGCTTTCAAGAAATAAAGAGGTATTTCAGGTTAAATTTACTCTCTTCAGAAACAACAATAGATTTTCCTATAGTTTACTGATTACTATCACTGAGATTTGAGTTTTCTGAATAGCAATGAATGATAAAACTTAGTAGATAGTAAAAATAACAAACCAGAAAATGTAACAAACTAGAAAATGTCCATGTAATTTCGTACCTTAACACCAAATGCACTTAACAAGTATTCAAATTTCTTTCTTGTCTGTTTAAAGTGGAAAGATGGTGATAATATAAAGAAGACATTAAACATAGTCCTTTGTCTGGGGTTAGTAAAAGGTAAGTGCTAATTCTCTTCTTACTCTACTTGTCCTTTTTCTAAAGAATATGAAAATATTAGTTAAATGGATTGCTTTTCCAAGCAGCAATTAAATCATTGACCTTTTAAATAAAACTTTGTTTTAATGTATTTTTCCCTATCTCCAAGAAGAATATAGAATATTACAATTTCTCTTGATTTGTAACATACTCCTGACAGACTTTAACGTCCACTTACCCAGGATTACCCAGGATTTGCAATACCCATGATCAACCACTGTTTAAAAAATTATTTGCCTTGACCTCTTCAAAAGACAGGCATCATGTTCATATAACTTTTATTACAGGACATTATTATTGTACTTCTATTTTATTATTTGTTTTTGTTGCTAAACTCTAATTGTTCCTAGTTAAACATTACAAACTATAAACACTAACTGTACAAATTAAACACTGCCATGGGTATGTATGTTTAGAAAAATCCTAATGTATAGTTTTTGATACTTTGAAGTTTTCAGCCATTCATGGAGGTTCTGGGAAGGTATCTCCTATGGATAAAGAGGGCCACTTTATTTTTGTCATGTCTTGATATATGTTTTTATTTTAACAAGTCCCATTTGGAGAATATTTTGGTGAAAAAAACCTATAAACCTAAAAAAGTCAACCCAATAGTGACAATTTGAGGCAATTACATCTTCAGTTAGACTATCAACTTGTGCAGGAAATGGATCTTGTCATGTCTTCTCTGATATTTTTTCAGACTCGCGGCACTAACATCTCAGAAGAGTTACCGAGAAAGCTCTCTCCAAAGTGTCTAATAAATGAGAAAGTGATCAACTGTTCCTCACTGAGGTCAGCCAAGAGAAAGATATTTAAATATATGAATCATTCCAAAGAGATAAATGGAGTCAAGTTTAATTCATGACATAAATTTAGCCATATCATAGGAATTATGCTTACATTGTATTTATACCTGCTTTGAGTAAAATCCCTCATTGTGAACTAGGAGGCATTTCAATGCTAGTTTGAAGTAGATTTTATAATTTATCAGGTTTCTTTGTGTTAATCTGCATTATTTCCACACATCCTTATTTTGGACATCTGTTTATTAGCTCTTCCCCACCTTTTCCTTTGTTAAAAATGTAATTTTTAATGAAAGTTATAAAATAAGCCATGACTGTATCATTTTCCATCTTCAATAGCAATATACATGAGTCCTTCTTGTATCACATCTTCATCAAGACCTTGATATTTCTTTTTATCTTTATCTTAACTATTCTAACACGTGTACAGTGAGACCTCAGTTATGGCTTTGCTTTGTATTTCTTTAATGAGTAATGATCATGAGCATTTCCCATGTTTTCACAGGCCACTGAAACATATTCTTTTGTGAAATATTTGCTTCAATCTTTTGTCTCTTTGTATTATGTCATCTGTCTTTTGCTGTTGAGTTATAGGTTTCTTACTATGTTTTGAATTTGTGTATAATTTAAAGATGATCTCAGATGCATTTGACCAAGAATTGGCTACTGATTTTGTGTGTTACTTGTTTCCCTAAAGAGACAACTTAAAATTTTTATTTGTGCAGCATTGGAATTTCCTGCCTTCTCTCTTGTGGGACCTTTCTCTCTCTACTTCTACCAAAAACCAATAGAATCCTTGTTTATCCTTGCATTTTCCTGATCTGTCCCAAAAAGCAGCCATAGGAATCGTTCATTTTGTCTTTCAATCATTTAAGGCACTTTCTTGCTTGAATTAGGTCTGAGTCACCTTCCCCCTATGCACAGGAGTCAAATGCAGCTGCCCACAGCGCATTCTCAAATGCCGTTTTTGTGGGGAAATGGATTTGTTTACTACCTACATGTTTTGTATTTAGCTCTTGAAGCATATGCCATTTCGCATATAGTTCCCTAATCACGTTTATGAGAAAGGTTAAAAACTAGAATGAAGAATTTTGATTTACTTACAGCAATCACCAGGTATCACTGAAAAAGATTTAAAATTGACTAGGGTCAAAAGATAGGATGGGATTAAAATGAAGTCTGCAAATTAACAGCTCTTCTCATTTGTTGAGAACCTCTAATCAGTGTATTTTTTTGTATTACTTCCCTTATTGCTAGTAATGCTAGCAATGCTAGTAAACCAGATTTTTATATAGGAGGGAGTCCTAAATGACTTTCAAGTGCTTCTCCACGCTACCTCAATAATTTCCAGTTCTCTTTCTGATTTGGATTGCATTGAACCGATGTGACACTTGAAACAGAAGGGTGATGAATATTTTGTTTCTCCTGCTTATTTCCTTTAACCAACCAATTGTGACTCTTAAGCTCATTGGTGCAGTTTTGAAGTCCAGAGTAAAACATATAATCCTGAGTGCCTATCTGTGCAAAGGTTATAGAGGTTATAACAATTATCTTAGAAATAAGATTGCTATTGTTGGAAATAAAACAAGGAGGAGTAGCTTTCACCAATAGTCAACATCCATAGAGCAATTTTAATATTTCAAGAAGAGAATGGTAATTCCTTTGCCACCATTATGGCACAAGCATAGACAGGCATCAGAGAAGCTCACAATGAATGCCGAACAACTGCGAAATGATGTTAGATTTGGAAAGGATAGCTACTGTAAGAAAAAGATTACATAATTTAAATTACTGAACTTCAGAAAGAATCCACAAGGATGAGCAATTGTGTTTACCTAATCAAGGAGTCTTGTATGTCTGCTCAGAACTTAATTGTTACATGTGTACTATGTGACAAGTGTAAATAACTGTTGGGGTTAATATTGTTCAACTTATGCCCAACTGTCACGTGAAATAAGAATTTAAATTTATAGATAACGAATTTAGGATTTGAGGAATTTTTCTAATGTCTCCAATCCCTATTTCTATTTTAGACTTGTTTCACATAATTTAGAACCTAAGAAATTTCTTAGTCTTTGAGGCCTCAAAATCTCAAATGTAACATAAGATTAACAGACCTTAAAGGCTATTTTAGTTAGTGAAAATGCAAAGTGGTGCATCTGTGGAAAAAATAATAACAGAATTTCCATATGACTCAAGAATTTGACTTCTAGGTATATATTGTAAAAATTGAAAGCAATACCAAGAAGAGATATTTATACTCATGCTGTTAATAGCATTAGTAGCTAAAGACAGAAGCAATACAAGTGTTCATTGATAGATTAATGGATTTTGAAAATGTGATATATACCCAAAGAATGGACTACCATTAAATCTTAAAGAAAGTTCTCACATATACAATCACATGGATAAAAATTGAGAATTTTATGCTAATCAGATAAATGACAAACACTATATGTCTATACTAATATGAACTACCTAGAATAACCAATTCATACATACAGAATGTGGAATGATGATTGTGGAGGCTGGGGAATTCATTGTTGTTTAATTGTTACAGAATGTCAGTTTCACAAGTTGAAAAACTCCAGTTACACAAGAAATAGCACCAGGAATCAACCAAAGAAATTACATAAAATAAAAACCTTTGCAGTAAAGAAAACAGCTAAAAAGCCAAGAGATAACATATAGAATGAGAAAAAATGTTTTTCCAGCTATTCTTTTAATAGAGGACTAATAACTAGAATATATAAAGAACTCAAAATTCAAGATTCCTCAAAATAAAGGAGTTAAACTAAAATAGTAAATGAAGTGAATACACGTTTTAGAAGAAGTACAAATGACCAAAATAAGTATATAAAAAATGGTTGATATCTCAGGCCACTGGAGAAATGAAAAAGAAAACAGCACTGAGATTTCACCTTATTCCAAAAAGAATGACCATCATCAAGTAATAAAATAATAGCAAATACCGGAGTGGCTGTGTAGAAGGAAGAACACTTCTGCATTGTCAGTGAAAATATAAAGTAGTACAACTGTTATAAGTTGGAAATTTCTCAAAAAACCCAGAAATTTCATTTGACTCTGCTATTCTCCTTCTTCATATCTTCTTGAAAGAGTTAAATACATATTATTGTAGTGGTACATGTATTCCCATGTTCATAGCCGTATGAATCATAACATCTAAATCTTGGAAGTGGCCTATATGTTCACCTATTGATGAATGGTTAAGGAAAATGTGGCTTTTGTTCACAATGGACTAGAACTCTGCATAAAGAAAGATAAATTTGAGCAATTTGTTTAAAAAATGGATACAACTTGATGCCATATCGTTAAATAAATCAGATGCACAATGTTAAATATCACATGGTTACTTTTATATGAGAAAATCAATATATAAATAAAGTACAAAGTAAAATATAGCTGGGAAATAGGGAGATAGCTCTTTTGCCATATGGAAAGGAACCAAGAAATGGAGAAGGAGGAGAAGACTGAAGGGAAACAGATCAATGAAAGAACTATGGTGTGTAATAAATATGTCCCGGCTCCCCATGGGGAATATAATGACTTACTACAAACATGTACTCATAAAAATAATAATTAATGAAAAGAAAAGAGTTTTGAAGATTAAACATTTCACTGGTTATTCTCAATTTTTTAATTAACTGTATTGCAGAATTCTGGAAAGTGATTTTTTTTTCCACTAACAAATCTACTGATATTCATAGCTGACCATGATATCAGAAAGTGGTGCCCAGGCAGAGATGGTGGTCCACTAGAGGTGAGCTTTGGAGAACGTATCTTGGTGGCACTTTGTTTGTTTCTTGCTTCCTGGCCACTATTAAGTGTCAGCTTTGCTTCACCACATCCTTCTACCAAATGTTCTTGCTTTTGAGCTATGCAACTATGGATTGAAACTTTGGAAACCTATCGGTCTATAAGGAATGTTAAGTATTTTTTCCAAGCAGTGCAAAAGCTGACTAACACAGACTCAGAACCAAGTAAACATCTTTAACATTACCCAAACTATTGTTTGCATACATTTACAAATGGCTGAGATGGTTAATTTTTATTATATGTATTTTCTTTCTTTCTTTCTTTCTTTCTTTCTTTCTTTCTTTCTTTCTTTCTTTCTTTCTTTCTTTCTTTCTTTCTTCTTTCTCTTTCTTTTTTTCTTTCTCTCTCTCTCTCTCTCTCTCTCAGTCCAGGAATCAAACTCAGGACCCCACACTTGCCAGGCAGGTGCTTATACCGCTGAGCTAAATCCCTGGCCCCTATTATATGTATCTTACCATAATTTAAAAATAAAAAAATTTAAGTCCAGCCCACAGTACATGGTTACATTGTGTGATGAATAAATAATAACTATTCTTAGTTTTGTCTACTGATTTTTTTAAAGCATTGCTAATTTTATTCAATTTACAGTATCTGGTGAAATTAAGTGAAATAAGTAAATAGAATATTTGAGCCATCAACTATGAACATGTTAATAAATTACTATTACTTAATAATGTCATATTTTATGTCTGTTAAATGTCTCATTTTTTATCATTACCTTTTAAACTCCCTCAGCAATTACTTACACACAAATTCAATTTTCAGTTTAAACTGGCATATGGGCACAATTCTAAGAAAAATTGCAGATAGCGTCTAGTCACAAGAATAGGGATATAGAACAAAATTGAGGACACGGTTTCTAATACAAACTATTTAAAAAAATACAGTATTACTTTTAATAGCAATTCAAGTCTTGGTACAAGCAGCTGGATCAGGTATATTATGTGGAACCATTTGGTTTGCCAGGCACAACAATTCATGAATTTTATGTTAGGCACTTCTCTCTGAGACAATATCTAGATTTTTTTCAAGAATCCTTTAATTAATACCTCAAACACAGATGATTCTTTGTCTTAGATGACACATTTTTGTTACTGGTCATAACTATGATTACTGGAAATATTTAATTTTGTCATCTTTATAGACTCACTCAAAAACTAAAACTGCTAAATATCTAGCAAGATAGGGATTTCAAAACATCGAACTTCATAAAAACTTTTGCATTGCTTAACTTTAAAATTTATTGTATACAATTATTAAGAAAGACCTTTTGGAAAATTAAATATAAATTACCTTAAAATATCCAATGACTTCAGGTCTATTCTCTGATACACCATATTAAAATGGTACAGAGAACTATGCTGAGATAATAAAAAAAATCAAGTAAGTTCTACATTTACATCAGGTCTTTGCTGATTTAATACTGTTATAGCAAAATGTTTAAAATGCTTTATTCAAACATATGTTACCTTAAAAAAGATAACACTCTTAAGAAATAAATCTCCAATTTGATTTTTCTGTTTTCAGTTTCACAAAAGCAGTTCCTGCGATGTTCACATTGTCAAATGCAGTTCAACATAAAGTATGTGCTTATAGTAGAGTTATAAATCCCAGGAGGCATGCAAGTGTTTGAAAAGTGCTAGCCATGAT